>OZ022418.1:16025439-16117134 GCA_963989365.1 Rhimphoctona megacephalus | reverse complement strand
GAATAATAAAGAAAATTATGAAATATTTGACTCGAATTTTTTCGCATTATTATTTCGATAGTTTAACTTCGGTTTAGTGAGATTTTCGTCTTTATCGAATCGTCGAAAAATATACTTTTGTTTTATTTTAATATGGATTTTTCGCTCTTCGAAATTCACTCGAATTTTTATTGGATTCGAAAATAGTTATTTACAGAAATAATCGTCCGATTATTTGATTGTAATTAGGGTCTTTAAAAATTAAGGATTTTTAATTTTTTCTTCCAATTAATTCGTTTTTTTACTATTAATTTTTCTTCGTCGTTATAGACTTGCTTTTTGATCGACCTTCTAGTCGTAACTCACTTCGTCTCTACATGGGGATTAGGAGAGAGTGCCACGCGAAGGCCACGGTCGTGATTGAGAATCGATTCCGCCCCCTTCTCCCTTCAGTATTTTCTACACAGAACGGATCCCTCAACTCCTATCGATTCATCATTCACTTATCGAGTATCTCCGATATGGCATATCCAAGTTTGAGATAAAATAGTGCATGAGTGTAACACTATACGATTTATCGTCGAGTTGGTACTAATTTGGACCGAGGTGTAAATTTCTTGAGTCTATACTAGTTAGAATTCATTTTTTCTCACTAAATCGATATTTATATTTTAGCAAGAATTCTCACTTACGTTGTTTTTTTGTGCAATCGTTTCCAGGTTTAAAAAAATCTGTACCTCGTACTGCTTATTAGAACAAAATGAACCATTAATCATTAATTCAATCCCTAAAAACGAATTTTCCTGTCCGATAAAAAATACGCAGGGACTGGGGTCTCCTAGACCCCAAATATACTTCAAGCGTTAAATAAGCTTTAGAAAAATCTTTAATTGCTTCTAAAATGGTCCAAACTACCACCAACTGCTCTGTACAAATACAAATTCTTAAAGACAAGTTGCTGTTTGCTGTCATCGAGACATTTTTCCTTGTTTTCCGAGCGAATAAAAATGAATTTAAAAAATAAGATTAGAGATACGGCGACTGAAGCAGCGTAAACTTCTAACAAATAAAATGATGTGCTGTTCCTTGAGCTTTAATTTATTTCAAAGAACTTCCGGTTTATTGTAAAGTAACGTGCCCTTTTTTCACTGTGCAAATAATTTTCCCTAGTTTTTCGTTTTACTCGATCGATTAAATCACACATTCATATCGAACTATCAATTCCAAGAATCTCCGATTATAGAAAATCGCGTGGTTGGTTAATTAAAAAATATATATATCGCATAAAAAACGAACTTGTTATACAAATACTCGTTAACGCAAGATGCTCGATTGATTGCGTGGATAATTATTGCATGAGAAAAAGATCGGCACGATGCATTTATAATGCATAATTATATCACGCTTTTAATCACCTATAGGCTGTTTCACATCGAAGCTCGATTTTTTCTTATTCAGACCTTTTTTATCCCAATAATTTTCTTATTGCTTGTGAAAGTTGTGGATCTGAAGGAATTTGAGCAAAAAATTTCAGTGCTTTTTGATTCATTAACTCGTTGATATTCTCTCGAATTATTTTCGTGCGATATTTTATTTGTTTCATACAAAAATTTATTTTTTTATGAGTTTAATTTTCGATTTTTTTTAAGCTTTTATTTCGGGAGATTCTACATTTTTATATATATTTAAACAAATTTTATTTTCGTTTTTTGTGTAAGTTTTTGTGTTTGTATGGGGAAAAAACTCACCCTTAAACTTGACCACGTCCATTCGTCGAGGCTGTTTGGTGACACAATCATTCCATCGTCGACCTTGTGCAACGAGCTCAGGGAAGTTCGCGTCACTAGTTCGACGTCCATTTCTTTGGCCTTATCACGTGTATTTCAATTTCACTTTTCGTATTTTTACGAAAGTATTCACTTCATTAACCTCGAGTCTCGCGATCTTTTTCTCTCTCAAAGACTCTTGGTTCTTATTCCTCTGTCCTCGCCATTATCCATTCTTCCTGTCTTCTCGTGACTTTTTGACCAATTCTTCACTCACTGTATGAAAAACATTATCCATTTTTTAATAGTCTCAAACCTTCAAATTTTTTCATCTTTAAATTATCATCAACCTTCGTGTTTGCCAAAATTTATTCCGCATAACAAAAACATTCCCAAATTTCATAATTATTTACATTTTTTTCGGATATTTATTTTTTTAACACTCACGATATTATATTCCATTGAAATAAATGACTTTTTACCAATTATTACGTTTCCCTGATTCCTCGAGATTGTTATAAATAAAAATTCAGTGTAATTACTAATTTTCAAATCATTGATGACCAAATTTGTCCTCTTTATCGTAATACACGAAATGTTTTCTTCTTTCTTTTATGTTTAAACTCGCACAACCGATCAAACGTAAAATAGCACATATATCGTGTCTTATAGATCGCGTTCAACAGGTTCTTTCGCTATTCGTTAACGAAGGAGGATTGACAGGTGAACGTAATAATCTTTCACGACGAGCAATCGTCCCCAAGCGTTTCGAAAACCGTAAAAACTTTCTCTGGCTTCCACGCCACACTGTGACTAAACCAATCGTCGTGTGATTACTTGGACGACATTACACGAACACACATTGTGTACAAAACATATGTTACAACACTGTTTCAAGTGCGATTTGTTTCGATAAAATTAGTGAACAATTTAACAAAAGAAAAACGATTTATTGAGATTTTGTTGCGTTAAGATCAACGTTTATAATTTTAGTAAAAAGATTCATCCGATATTTATAATTAAAATTGTTAAATCATTTAAATTAGACGAAAAAAGAAAAATCAAATTATATAGAGAAAAAAAATGCGTTTTTATTAAATTTTCATTAACATTAAAATGAAGAAAAAGATCGTGAATAAAAACGAGATAATTTGCATTTTGCGTGTGTGCGAATTATTCTGTCCGCAAGTTGCAGTATTATAAAAAAGTTTTCATCAAATTTCGACATTTACTGATTCCGCTTTGTTGTAACAAGTGTCGCTCGTTACGAGAAGCCGATTTTAAAATGAGTCTTTATCAGTAAAAAAAGAATGCACGAGGAAAATTTTTCTCTCGTTTGGAATACTTTTTTGTGCAATGCAACAAAAAAAAAGAAACAATTCACCAAAGGAATCGTGATTGACGTATGTGCGTGCTAATAAGAAGCGTTTATTCTTGAATTGAGATTTTATTTCGCATCATTACGTACGAGGAATCTTACGGAAACCGGACGTGAGAAAAAAAAAGTCACGATCGAATTATTTCATCTTCGAAGAGCGTAAACGTTTTTGTAAATATTCCAATCGGTAACAATAGCTGGCACTTTTTTTTAGTAAAATTCAAGAAAATATTGATGAGAACCATAAATTCGATTTTCCTTTTTCTTTGATTTTTTTTTTCAAACGACTCACTATTTCGCAAAATTCAAATTATTGCATTAAAAAAAAAACGAATGAATCTATATATTTTTTTTGTAAATAAATTTGATTTTAAATATGAAATATTTTGATATTTTGACTAAAATGTTTTGTTCTTCTTTTTTAGTTCACTATTCGCCTACTTTTTTGGTTCAAGTGGGTGTCCCAATTAAAACGATTGAATTTAAATTCGTTCAAAGACGATAATAAACGAGCATAAAACGGAAATGAGAGGAAAAGAAAAATCGTTCGCTGCAACTTTACAATCTCGATTGGGAATGATGCAATTTCTATAAATATACCAATAGAGTTGCGCCAGTTCAATATTTAGAACAAACGTGGCTCCTGAATTGCATCAACACGTTTACTAAATTTTCAAGTCATTGCTTTCTCATTTAGAATCTTTTGTTTTTGTGAAAAGAAGGTCGGAATTGAGATACCAGAATAAAGGAAGTTAAACAATCTTCGAACAAAGACTAAACTGAATGGAATTTAAATTTGATCAAACAAATTAAAAAAATGTTTATTTTTTCTTGAAATTCTGTAGTCGAAATAATTTAATGATAAATTCCACCAAATCGACATAAATCGACGACACAAATTTCTACATAAAACACACGTAAAAAAAATTCTCCAATAAAATTAAATAAAAATTTGTATATATTTGAAAAAACGTAACAAATTGGACCCTAGCAGTCATTTTTTTTTTTTTTTAATTTTCGAACATACGCAGTTTTGTCTTCCTCTTTAAAAGTATTAAAACAATAATAAAAAAAAAAGCTGAAGTTTATTGACGGGGCAAAAATGATTGAGGAAGCAATTCTTTTTGCATCGCAATCTGTTTAGACTGGAAGAAAAAAATTGACGAAATAGGCAATGAAATTATACGTATTAGAATTTTTTTAAATGGTAAATCAATCGTTGAGACTCGAAACATGATCGAATAATATTTTAACGACGATAAATATATCGGGAGGGATTGATTGAATCGGGTGGTCTACGTGTCTCGCGGGCTTTACGAACGTATTACGAATTAAGGATGGAGCAAATACGTCCAGCAACCTTATATTCGTGTATTAATATGTGCGTTGATAAAAATTGAAAGAGACGAATGAATCGTTTTGACCGATCGTATGCACTTCTTTCTCCGCGTCAATTCCCTTGTTGAAAATCGCAAAAGGCCACACCGCGATGACTTCCCGGTGGCGCGCGGTTTCAAAACGTTCTCGCTTCTTCAATCGACCACGATATTATACACTCGTGTGTCTTAATTACATCCTGCCTGTCCATAGAAGTATAAGTAGACGAAGAATAAGAAGAAGAAGAAAAAACCCACGCGATAGACAGCGAGATCCGCGAGACAACTCGTACAATCGAAACCCTCCACTTCATAAATTATCGAAATGAAAAAAAAAAGAAAACAAAAAAAATTGAATAAATTTAACGCTCAGGGCCAGCCGACGAGGTGCACATTCGTGGAAGCTTTTTGTGTCGATTTCAAAAAATGTTCCATGCGTTTTTTTCAACTTTTTTTTTACTCTTTCATTTTTTTTTGCCTAATGCAAAACACGTTGTGAAAACTCGATTCCTGATGCTGAGACTATCTTGCTCACGGTTTTTTTTACTCGTAATATTTTAAATGCAAAAATTTGTTTTTCTATACGACTTTTCAAGTTTTTTATTCCAATTTTTTTCGGACCTACTTGAGGACTCGTTGCAGAAAAATTCTATTCATATTGAGACATTGTTTCGATCGTAATTTTTTTGTTTAGTAAACAAATACTTTTTGACATATTTTCATATTTACCGAGTTCAATTTTTTAGTTTTTCAATTCACAATTCTTCAATTTTTTTTTTTTTTTTTTATTTGACAAATGCAGAAAACGTGGTCCGTTTTTGCTGTTTTTATTTCGAAGGTTAATCCATTGGTGAATCTTTTTTTTATTCCTTATTTTTATTTACGTTTATTAGCTTCTTGTACTCGCGATTTTTTTTTTTGCTCTTTCTCTTTATAAATGACATTTTTCGGATCAATAGAGCTGAAAATTTCGCTCACATTTCGGAATTGATAATATCCTCGATTAATTATAAAAAGTTCCTCGCAATTCGATACTCGCAGTCGGGGTCTCAAGGCAAATTCTATTTTTCGTGCAATTTCGAAATACGATATAATATTGTTGCTCCAATCCTAAGTATTATTGAACTTTTAACACTGTGGCGAAGAAAGACACATTTCTGAAAATTTGTATCCAGACTCGGTCGCGCCAAAATATGATTTATTTATGTATTTTTTTTTGTGTTTTTACGTTCGCACAAATTTTGAGCGGTTCGTGGGTTTTTTTGTTATGTTTACACAACAATCGTGCTTTTTTGACAGAACTGAATATTCCCTCGGTTAGTCGAATCTCGCATAGGCAGGTTCATTTTAAAATTGATTTATCGTTTAATTTTGGGATACGCGAATTATGATCAGCCAAGGACGACAGACACCCACGCACTCTCTCGGTTCTCTTCCCATACGATGATCGTCATTCATTTCTTCGAACGTGGCTTTCCTCGAATACGTTACGATTACTCTTCAAACTCTTTTTTTCTTACTCTCTCACTCTCTTTATCTTTTTCCCACCCACACAAACTTCAAACAGCAGGAGTCGACGATTTTGCCTTCTCCTTTTTTGCACTAGCATCACTGTCCTAATTTTGAGGCTTTTTCCATTCGATGCACTGTCACAATATTTTAATTTCTTAATTTATGATATTTTTCACTTCATTCAGAATCTTAATTTTTCTTAATAAGTCTACAAAAAATGTTAATTTCATGATCTCAAATAATTTTGATAATTTTTTATATTTTCGTTTGACAATTAATCAATTTTATTTATTATTTCCTTCTTTTGTTATTAATTTTCATAATTTTCACACATTATGACGTTAAACATTTAAAAATATCAAATTTTAATTTTTTTCGTTCAATAATAACATCGAAAATTTATAAAATACTTATTTTGCTTTTTTATTATTGTTGCATCGATCATATTTCATATTTCATTATATTTCGATTAACTTATCGTTGGATTTAAAAAAAAATGGCAAAATTTGGAGGGAAGGTGTAAAATGTTTGCGCTTATCAGAAAATAAAAAATCTCTGTTAATTTTAATAAAAATTTTAAAAGAACCGAGTTTTAATGACATTTATCCGTGTTGTCGTCTTTTTTCACGATAATCGAAATAAACAAATTACTGTGCTCACCGTTTTTGTTGGGTGTCAATAATTCAAATCATTTCGATTCCGATTGAGGGACCAAAAGTTCAAATCACTGTTGTTTATAATAAATAATTGTTTATCGTCGATATTCCCAAATTGGCATGATTTTTCCATGGACAAGTTGTTCAAAACAAAACAATCGAATTGCAAAATTCCGAATCATAAATTTAACACTCAATAATTAAATTTTTCTGATGTAATAAAAAAATTAAATAAAAAAAAACTCTGAGTTCTAAGTGCCGGCGATGTTGAGTCACGATGACATCGTACGAGCGTGTGTGCCTGAGGAAAAGAAGCTCGAAAGATTCCCTGGCGACTGGCTCCTTCCTATTGACCAGATTGCCAGTTCTTCCCGTGCATTATTTTAACATGTGGTGTGTTTTTTTTTCTCTCTCTTACAATATTATCGATGATCGGTAAATTTCTCGATTACTCATCGATGCACTAAACAACAGCACGAATCTCATTCGTTGTTTTTTTTTTTTCAATCAAACTTTACTCCAACTTTTTATACCTCGAATAATTTTTACACTAAACCGGAAGTGTCCCAGATTCAAAGATGCAGAGCTTCGTATTTTCCTCCAATAATTGATCGATCGGTCAATTATTTCCCCAAATTATTCAATTATTCAGACTTTAATTCACTGTTTAAATATTTTTGATAGTTGGATTTTTAATGGCAATTAAATAACCAGATTTATCACGAAATGTGAGGAATAAGAGATTTGTTTATTTTTCTATTCGACTTTCTTGTCCCACGGGACGAAGGCTCGTTTGAGCACTGTTAAAACTCGAGTGACCATCGAGGGCGACAATCTATCTATACTTGCTGTCTCACGATAACGTTACGCTATCAACCCGCCACTTTGATATCACTACATTGACTACATATAAGCTTTAATACTTAAATACATTTATACATTTATTTTTATACATATATGTATAAAGATTGAGCTATCCCATGGCATCGCTTATCAGCTCATCACGATACTCACGATCTACTTGCTTTAATGAAGTGTCAGTTTGGAAAAAACTTTCGAAAAATTCTTCTCGATACCATAGATCCGAGATTTTGACGCATTTGGCTACCTTTTGTTTACCAACTGATTTATTTGAGAATTTTCCAGACGTATAATCATGACGGAAGGTACGAAAAAATGTTCCAACGATTTTTTTAGTTTTTTCTTCAATTTTTGAGACGTGGATTTTTGAATTTCTTTTTTTTGTTGATGGAAAAGTAATCGTCTGGAATTTTTGGTGACTATCACGTCAATCAAAAAATGAATCTGTATCAGTTTTCTTTATTTACATTTTTTTCATGATGGAGTAAGTTTTTTTTCACGATTTTTTTGATTACTTTTTGAAAATGATCGTCTGATAGATTCGTCGATTTTTTTGCCCGCAATGTAAACGTAATGAATCGGAATTTTAGTGACTAAGAATTCGACAACGAAGTTTGGCGACTCTAAAATTCGTTTCTTCATTTTCTGTGTTAATTGATGTAGAAATTGGTTATTTTTATTTTGAATATTTTTCTTTCGACAGCCTTGTACGAATCAATTTTTTGGAACGTTTTTTACTGTTTTCGTTTTTTTTTATTTTTCCAATTTTGTTCTCTAGATGGAAAAGTTATGGGAAGGCATTTCAGAAATGAAGAAACTTTTTGTGAAAAAAAATCTGTTAAAAATCTGAGTCTGTCCAAATTTGTGGCTATTTTTTTGGAGTATTTTTTGTTTATTCGCCTTTGAGCTCCAAGAGCTCAAAAGCTCTTGGAGCTCAATTTTTGGATAAATTTTCCATTTTTCGAATATAATTAGATTTTACTATAAATTTATGAGGAACCTCGAGACTTTGTATCAAAGGACTTCCTGTCTTTCTCGACAGTGAAAAATCGAGAATCTAATGCGATTACTTCGATAACGAATACCGCAGCTGATAGTGCATAATCCGGTTCTCGTCGATAGTTTATGACACACTGGAAATTCGCGGCCACGCGAATAAATAACGCGAGGACAAGAGCTTGAAAATGAAAGAATTAGAAACAAATTTCGATATAAAAGACTCCAAACATTTTTTTATTTATATAGTTTTTTTTAAATTACACTCGAAGAATTACATTTGCTTCGAATGTACGAATAACTTCTCGTTCGAATAGTGAATCTATCTCGCTACGATCGATACTTTTTTCTCTTTTTATTCAAATTTTTCTCTTTTTTTCATCGTCAAAGATATTTGATTTCTTTCCTATGACAATGATATTTAATTATGTTGAAATTTGCGGAGTTGGAACGCAAAATGTGTGAAATTGTTCTTTTCTTAGTTTTTTTTTTTTTTATTTAATAAAAATCGATTTGTTGAGAGTTTCTTTCTCTGCAAACGGAATAAATCTGCCAAAGAAATTGGAGCCCTTAGAAAAATTAAACAATTGCATGTGTTAACCTTTTTTGCCGAGTTCCAACGATGCAAATTTCAATTTTGTTATATTTAAGATTGAGAAGCACGGATGAACAACGTTCAAACAGAAAAATCATTCGAAAACCACTTTTCATTTCCAATTTCAATGATCAATAATTATAAATAAATTGTGTAATTAAGTCAACCTGCAACAAATGTTATATTTTGAAGATATTATTCTTGAACTTTGTATAGTTCGATCGTTGAAGTTCACTTCATTAAAATACAATCAAAATTCTTTTTTGGATTTGTAAAAATCAAAATCTTTAATTAATTACTTTTTTTATTCAACATTTTTGTTGCCAGCAAGTGGATTTTTGACATGAAAAAGCAAAGTTCGACGAATTTTTATAATATTAGAATAAAAACAAAACTTGAAGAAAATTAGAAAAAAATGTTGCATAATAAAAAATTAAAGAGAACTTCAGTCAACAATTATTTTCAACGGTTTTTTTTCTTCGAAAGTTGTTCATCTTCATTAGCCAAATGAGGACCTCTGATCGCATTTTTCGTGTTATAGAGGTCGACGTTATTTCATATTTTTTTTATTTTGTTCGATTTTTCAATTTTTTTTTTTTAATTTTTCAGTTGTGTATATAAAAAAAATATTCTGTGCATTCTTTTCTTCAACGTTTTATAAAAAAGGCACGCGTTAGAAAAATTGGTATCTTATTACTGGATCAATTCACACGCGCGTATTACCGATTGGATTATAAAAAAAAGATAGTCATTTTGTTCTTTTTTACTTGTTTTTTTTTTTACGAATATCACGGTGAACCGTTTAACGTGAAATAAAAATAATAAAACCGACTGTTGTTTTTTTACAATCGAATAAGCCCCCCGACCATTTATTTCATTTTCTCCTCTTTTTCTCTTCGCGAATATTCGTGTGGAAGAAAGAAAAAATAAAAAAAAGTCTTCAGGTGCAATTTCATGTTGACACTAGACGCTGGATTCGAGCGTCAAGCTAACCACGTGACTTCCCCCTCCAGAAAATGAGCGTCAAAAATGGTTACGTGACAGCGTCGAGCGTAAAAGCCGAACTGGTTTAGCTTTTACGCTTGACGCTGGAACGTCCCCCCCCCCCCCCCCTTATCGGCACCTTGTGATTGGTGCACCAACGATGGGCGACACTAAACTCGAGCAATTTCGCGTTATCTTCCCCCTTCACTAACTGAGTGTGTCAAAACTAATCACGTGACCGGTTTGACGCTCGAATCGAGCGTTTTGACGCTTGAAGCCAGCGTCGAGCATCAAACGGGTCACGTGACCAGTTTTGACGCTCAATTTCTGGAAGAGGAAGTCACGTGACCCGATTTGACGCTTGAAGCCAGCGTCCAGCGTCAGCATGAAATTACACCTTTAAAATACAAGTCTTCGGAGACGTTTTAAGAAAATATGCGCATCATGTTGGCCGATACTTCGGGCGTCAGTTGAGAGTATACCGCGTTGTAAATGTCGACGAAATCACGATTCACTGATTTCACGAAACCCATTATCGTCTCCTTCGTTTCTGCAAATTTTTCAATTGTTGTATCAATTTCGTTTTCTTTTTTTTTAATTTTGAAAACTTCATTTTTATTGATACACGGGGTCTCAATGACCTCAATATTATTCGAACGATTGCTGCGCCAGTATTGTCGGTCAAACTGGCTCCACAAAAATGTGAATCAGAATTGAACAGGAAATAAACGAGAAAAAACCGTATGAACGAATAGAATCTAATAATAAAATGGTTTAAAAAGAATAAAATTTAGAAAATGTATATCTGGAAAAGGTTACAGTTTTTACTAAAATATAAAAAAGCATTGGGGTCCTGTAGACCCCGTGTGACCAGGGAGGGTTAAACTAATCAAATCATCAATTCGTTAAATTATTTCAACGAACTAAAGGGTATTATTTAATAAATTATAATTATTCTTACCGTCATTCGGTGCTTTATCCTCGTGAAGTACGTTAATAGCCAGACTCAGAAGATCCTGAAGATGTGGTTTGACAATTTCGTGCCCAGCTCGATACAGCGTTAACACAGCATCAAAGACAGCCTGATATTCGACAAAATCTTGTTGCAACGGTAATTGTTTGACGAACGATGGAAAGACTTGATTTACATCGAGTATCGCATAATTGGTGATAATCATTCGCGCAATCACACCGACCATATTGTCACGTGGACCGGCTTCGGCCTCACGAGCCGATGCAACTACGATGAGCGATAGCACGCTGCTGTAATGATTGTACATTGCTTCCTTCGAGTGCAAAATCAATTCTCCCAAACCGTAAAAAGCGTTGTTACGCACGTCCGCGCTCTCGTCCGACGAACACTTGTGAAAGAGCGGCAAAAGCTGCTCGACGAACGCTCCTGACGTTTGCTTCAAACCTGATATGCACTCCGCGATCGTTCCAATCGCGAATGATTTTTGGGCCTCCGATTTATACGATTTCTGTCAACAAATTCGATTCTAGAGTACTCTCAATATATACGATTATTTTTTTAAACACAAAGTGAAAAGAGGATTCTTGATTCAAGACCAAAAAAAACGGAAAATTAGGTACTAATTTGATTCTATATTTGTTTAAACGTTTTTTTCTATTATATGAAAAGTAAATTGTTTGAGATTCAAAGACACTACAACAATTAATCTAAACAAACCAAAAAATGTAATAATACCCAACGTCATTCGATTCTTTGTTTCTCGAAATGTTCGTATTTCCCATCGAATCAAGGGGAGTGCAGAATAAATCGTGAAAATCAAAATTTTCGAGATTTTTAGTCTAAATACTGTCAAAAATTTAAAAAATCTCTCAAACTGAAAGAAAAAATCTAATAAAACATATATATTACTTGTACGATTGATCGAACGTATAAAAATATAAAAATGCTCGAAAAAAATTCAAAAGTCGGTGACAAAACTTCTTTTTTTGGACAATTTCATACTCTTTTTGGAAAAATGTCTTCAAGGAAAAAATCGTAAAGGCGGTGGGTATGGGAAGAAAACTTACGCATCGTTCAGAGAGTATGGGTAAAACAGTCTGAAAGTACATGGCAAAATCTTCAGGTGGAATGACTTTTCCCAACGCTGAAAAAACGTCGCCAGCATATTCGATCAATGCTTCATCTTCCTCGGCCTCGTTCTCGCAATCGTCACCGGTCACGTCATCCTGATCCTGACATTCGGTCTTTTCCATCATTATGTCGGTAACGCAATTAATTATCGCGTCTCGATGACCTTCGCCCAATAAAACGTCGCCTTTAATTTCCTTCAACATCGTCGCGTAAGCCCCCAATCCGTTCATCGCCACCGATCTCTCGCAATCCAGTCTTATCAGTTCTGACAATTTTGGCACAAATACCGACAACGCTTTCAGCAATGCATCCCTACACTCGTTCGTATTGATTTTTGACAAATTCAAACAGAATTGCATCAACGCGTCTATCGACGCTTCTCTTATGTCCATTTGTGGATAATTCGTTACTCTGAACGTTTCTTCAAACGACTTTTCCAGGTACGGCAGAAATGCTTCTCTGAAAAATGTCACATTTTTTTACTAGGCGATCAAAATTTTATCAATTTCGAAAAAAAATATTTTACTTTTCAACCGTTCCAACAGTTAATGGATACAGGACTATTGAAATTTTACTCTGGGATATTTTTTTAGAAGTTAATTCTATTTTTATGAAAGTTGAATAAATGAAAATTCGAAAAATGTTGTACGCACTGTAAATTTTTGGAAAACATCTACTTTTTTAGTCAATATTGATCGAATCGATTAATTAGACCGACGAAAAATTTTAGTGTTCAATTTTGAAAAAATTGAAAGGTTATTTTGTTCGAAAAAAATCCCTTTTGTCATTCCAACTCTAATTATTAATGAAATAAACATTTTTTGAATAAATCGACGAAAAATTTGATAGTATACAATTTTGGAAAACTTGAAAGTTTATTTTGTTCGAATAATCTTTCTTTTGTCATTCCAACTCTCAATATTAATGAATTAAACATTTTTAAATAAATTTATTTAAAAAATCAAAAAATCAAATACTCACTCGGTGTACTGTGCTATTTCTTTCAGTGCCAATATCGCTTCCTCTTTTTCCTCGACGTATGCGCTGTTCACCCTGTAGCCAGCAACGTCATCGTCATCAAGATCCTCTTCGTCGTCGGTATTTTCGATATCTTCTTCTCCGTCCTCGTTGTCACTGCCATCATCGTATATTGGGAACAAAACGGCGGCATCTTCATCCTTGTATCGAGTCTAGAGACAAAAAATCATTTTTGCACAAAGTGTAAAAGAAAAAACGTTATTTTCAAAATTGATCAATTTTATTTGTTTTTAAACATTATTTTGTTATATCTTTTTCTTTTAATCGATTTTTACAGGTTATTAACATTGCAACAATGAAACACTGCATTGATTTGCAATTTTTTTAGAAAAATTGAATTTTGCAGATAAAAATTACTCACCACAACACCCTCAGTACTGCGTATGCTTTCGAGAATGTATTCAACGATTTTTGGCAACGCCGGTACCATGTCTTTCTTCATTACCATGCTGATTGACGCGAACAGTCCGTAAACGACTTTACGAATGTCCGGATCGTTTGTATTTTGGAGAAGACTCAGACCGAACTCGAGAAAACGACCAATAACTGCAGTCAGATTTTCGCTTCCTATACTTCGAATGAGGATACCCAGGGTTTCTGAAAACCAACAATTTCATGCAGTATTATATATTTTTAAGAATATTTTACACGAATTTTCAGTCGATTTTTTTTTAGACTAAACAAAAAAACTTTTGAATATCCAAATTTAATTCCTCGTGTTATTTTCCATTCCTAATTTGATATAAAAAATTAAAAAAAAAAAAAAGGAAAACCGTTTGTTGCAACGATGCAAATTTAAACATCGTTCAAAATAGCCTAATTTGAAAATATTTTTATTCAACAAAAATCAAACTTACCAATAGCCTGAATTTGCAACGACATAGTTTCTTCGGTTGGTGGTTCAGCGAGATGAGCATCCAAATGTCTCATGATGTCGGGAAAATAAGGAAGCATATTTTGTTTGCTCGCATTAGCAGCAGCGCCAATAGCGCTAAAAACAAGGCCACGAATTTGTAAAGAAGTTCCTTTGTTAAGATAATCGATCAAGCGTCGCATAAGTTCAGGCAGTTCGGGGAGTAGAGCATCGTCCAAATTCTCGCAGAACGTTTCAAGCGCATAAAACATTTGGATTACACCCCTTGACAAATCTTTTTCCTCGTTTCCACACTCGTAAACTCGATCCAAATAGTGATAAAGTACAGGCATCAATTGATCCGAAAATCGACTTATATCCGGTTGTAAAAATTCGGCGAATTTGCCCGCTGCGTAAAGAGCCGCGTTGCAAACTATCGGATTATCGTGCATCACCGCGGATAACACGTATTGCAAAAAATCTGGCAAATAATTCTTTCTTATGAACTCCGAACAACCCTCCGTCAAAACTGCCATCGTCAAATATGCAGCTTTTTTCGCATATACATCGTTCCCATCCAATCCCGCTTTTATGGAACGAAGCTGTAACAAAATTACGAAAAACAACATCAATAATTAATTTAAAAAATGCAAAAATAAAAACTTTCTGCAATTTGGTTTTATAATTATTAATTAAGACTATTCTGTCACGAAAATAGACACGAATAAACAGAAATTTCGTCTTAATCGATGATTTTTGGAAACTTCTCTTAGGGAGTTTGAAAAATAATATTAACTTTTATCAAAATTTATGTCAAAAAATCTCTAGATTTAATTTAATAGATTTCAACTTACCAAATGAGGGAAAAGTTTTTCGGGCTGAAGGTGTAGACCTAAAAGATGCATTGTATGTGCTGCTCTTATAGACGGTGTTTGTTTTTCGTTCTCGTCATCGAACAATTCTTCGTCCTCATCCTCGTCCAACTTTGCCGACATGAGTTCGTACAGAACATCTGTTTAGAGAGAAAAAAGTATCAGAAGTCCGAAATTTCATGAAGTTGAAAAGATGAAAAAAAAAGAACTTTTTCTTAATTTTTGGTTAATAAATATCGGTTTTACGAATTTTTGTTTTTCAATAATTTCAACGTTTTTAGTTGAAATAATTTAACTCACCGACTATTGGCTCGACGAGCTTGTGCTTTAATATTGTCTTTTTCTTCGTTCTTATTAAAGTTCTCAACAAGCTAATGGCTCTCGATCGTAAATCATCACTGACTGAAGTATTTTTCGCGATTGTCAAACACATGCAGACAAGATCTTTGATTCGCGATCCAAGCACAGTTATCGTTTCTTCGCAAAGTTCATCGAACAGTTCTAAAGCCTCGATAGCTTTATCCTCATTTGTAATCGCGAGAGCTTGAACCACGCCCATTGCTGGGACCATCATTTGATGATACGCATTTACCATCTGTTAGGGTATCAATCCATATTCACGTCCAAATAAAGTAAAAATCAATAATTGTTTTTCTTTTCGGGTGTTCCATTGAAAATATGAGAAATCCACACTTGATTAAATCATGGGATATTGGCTGTGCCACAAAACGACGATAAACAGAAAAATTGGAAAATAAAATAATTTATTTAAATTAAAATTTAAATAGTTTTATTGAAATATTTGAAACATTAATGTGGCTAAAAAAATTGGATATGAAAATTATTAAGAAAATCGATTTCCCAATAATGAAACTGAAAGTATGAAAAAAAACCTTTCTCAAATGAGGGATTAAAAAATCTAGCAAAATAATGTTGGAATATGAAAAAAAAATAAACAATTAATGATATTAAAACTGCTATTGTTTGAAAAAATCGAAATACTGACCACTTGATTACCATCGACCAAAGGAACGAGATTCAGCATAGTCTGTAGTACGTAAAACGCGGTCATGGTTCCCATTTCATTAAGACTCTGCATGACTTGAGCCAAAAGAGTCATAATGGATTGTGCATGGCCGATGTACGCGTCTGGAGCAATTTCTGTGATTTTTGCAAGAGTGTACATTCCCAATTCTTTTTTAGCAAGATCCTCGCTCGACGATAACTCTTGTATTATTTCGAATATCTGTGGCCATCCATTGCTCGGCAGTTCGTGCCTAACAATGACTCCCATCAGCTGAGCTATCGCATTTCGCACATTTGTTTCTGCCTCTTGACTCAAACCCTGCCATTTAAATGGTGCTTGTAAATATCAAAAAATAAAATAGAACAATATACAAAGGAATCACAGTTGAAATAAGAAAATCAAAAAAGTTCAATCTTCACAACACCCGACAGATACGAAATTCAATTTAAATACAGATTTGTGCTCTCTACTTTTGTTCTGATTTTTCTATTGACAAATTTTTTGCTTCATTCTCCATCTCCCTCTAAATTGAGGCTGCAATAATTTGAAAATGACACAACCGACATAATTAACAGCAATATTGCAAAGTTTTATTATATATTTTCAGAAAAAATCACTTCTTTTTAGAAACTTGATCAACTTTCTTCGAGAAGTACTTTGGAAACTGAGTAAAAATTCTATTGGTCATTATTGTTATACTACATATAGTTTCCAAAATAGCGCAGCACGAACAAAGGTAGATAGAAAAATCAAAAATTCAAAAAGCTATCAAAAATCAAAGGAAACAATCAGATTCATTCAATAAATAGTTGTTATTGCAAAATTTAATGTTTTTTACCTGTATGATCAATTGCTTGGCCTGAGTGCGAACGTCGACCGGAAGTTTTCCCCAGTTTTTAACTTTCGAATACCGTTCTTTCAAAAGTATGGCCGCATACTGTCTTATCTGAGAAAAAAATTAATATTTTAAAGTCGGAAGAAATTTTGTTTATGCCGTTTGGTAAAATATGGAAAATGAATTTTTTTAATTATCTGAAATACGAACCATTGGTTTTTGGGAGGCAATCATGAGCTGGAACAGCTGAGTGCTGCTTTCTGGCTTTTTGAAAATTTCTCGTAACTCACCGGTAGCCTTGAAAAAAATGTATTTTCAATTAAGAAATAAAAGAAAATTGTAATTTTCGAACAATTCCATGAACACAAATTTATTTGGAATTCTTATTTTTGGTACGATTGGAGGAACGAGGAACAGCATAGTACGATGAAAATGCCGGTATATGGTAATCGGAAACGGCGTAAAAGCACGAGCACGTGTTTTTTTGGGAGGAAGCCTATAAAAACCAGAAAGACGCAAAAAATAAGCATAGTATAGTTGTTTTTTTTTACCTGTTCGACAACATTTGTGTCGGCTACCAAAAGCCTTCCCAATATATCCTCCATTATTGACACTGTTGTAGGATGTCCTTTATTTGCCGGTGATTCTTATCCCAATGACAGGCTTCAATGCAACCAGGAAACTTAACTACAAGAGCCCCGAGTTGGGATTCATCATATTTCGCGATTTTATAATTGTAAATTGTAAATTGTATCGATAGGGACGAAAACTACGGAGATCTTCCAATCACAAAAAAGTTTTCAATGGATTTTTTCACGTGGCGCTTTTCTTGTAACGGAGAACTTGGGAACTTGTGTATTATTTATCCTATGGGATTCGACCGATATTGCAGATTTTCATTTCTCTGAAACTCGACCGAGATCGTAGATTCCGTCCGTATTCGAATTATTTTCATAAAAATTTATCAAAATCGTGTATTTAATTGGTTTTACTGAATTCATTTAATTTAAATCAAATTATATTGTTCTACTCATTGAAAAACAATTAAAATTCATTTATGGATTACGACTTTTTAATTTTGTGCAAATTTTCATGTAAAATTCATAAATATAGTATTGGGAATTATTATTTTTTCTCACGGCTTATAAATTGTATTTCAGTACATCTTAATAACTTTAGAACCCCAACGTAGTTTTCAGCACCAATAAACCCCAACGTGTGTAGTTACTGCCGGTCGTTAATTCGAATATATTACAGTGTACGAAAAAATCAGAAAAAAATCATGTCTTATTCATTGGACCCTTAACTGAGTGAATGATAATTTTTTTTCTGTTCCGAAATTTTTTCTTTTTATTATAATTTTTGCAAAAATCGCATACATGTAAGCGTCTTACGCCGAAAGGCATGGACACGAATGACCCAACGTTGGGGTTCTAGGATTAAAATTAATAAATATTTCTTAAGGCTAGGAGTCATACCGACTGAGCCGCCATGAGTGCGAGAGAGATAGCTGCAAATTTCGAAAGTGGAATTCTTCGACACAGTTTGACCCATTACAAAAAGGCCCGTCAGTCCATTTTTGCCATCGTCCTGCGTGGGCTGACAGAGCTTTTTGTAATCGGTCAAACTGTATCGAAGAATTTCAACTTCGAAAATTCGAAGTAAGGTTAGGTGACGGACCCATCCCCTTAATTTTTATTTTTAATTTCTTTATTTGTGGATTTTATACAATTTTTAGAGAGCTTCACAAAATGGCTCTCTAAAAAACGAAGAAAACTCGAATCAATCATTATTTTCAATGGTTATTCCTTCGAACGTGGTGTATTTCTTTAGTTGCACTTATCTTATTTTCCAGGTTGACATTATTTCGAATAAAATTCTTTTTGTTCGTTTTTTATTTATTTTTTTCCTTTTTATTTATAGTTATCAAAATGCATTTATTTAATTAATATCAAATAATTTATTAATTTTAGCGTATTGCGAATTATATTAAATACAATAATAATAATAATAAATAATAAAATGATAATAAATAAATAAAATGAGAAAATAAAAAAAATATATGCTCTTTCATTAAATATTACGGTATGATAATTTATTCAGTGTAGAAAAATGTGATATTGAAATATTTCTGGATGGATTTGGCTAATTTATTTGGTTTGTTTACGTTCGTGGAGCTTAGACTTCGAATCATGTTTACATTTTACGCGCTTTAACGCTTGGCCCGGTATCGCGCTCCGTAGTGAACTGGTCCAAACACGCACATGCGCGGAACGCGGGGCGACGGAGAGCGCGCGGAGAGAGCAGCGTAAGCGTCGGTCGGTTAATGCAATGCTTAGCATTATCTTTCGTCGATTTCAACGAAATTGAGAAAACGGAGCACAGTCAACTCTCCCATGTGACACGTTCTCATGTATTGTCAAGCGTTCCCTCACATCCTCTCCATCCGTTCCCATGAGTCAACTTCTCCATCCCCCACTCCGAAACGTGAAATATTTACTCTCTCGCTAGTTTGCATTCCCTCTCTTTCTATACGACGTTTGCCCTGTGTCAGTGATCTTAAGAGTGGGGGCGAAGGAGAAGTGAACACAAGGGATCAGATTTAGACCCATCGAGTTGACACATGCGAGAGTCGACATAGAATACGACAAGCGAAATTCTACTTGATCCTCAGTGAATAAAAAAGAAATTAAAATAATCCTTTCATATGATCTAATTTTCTTTTTCAACCAAATAAAAATATAATAAAAATAATAAATAATAAATAATATATAACAATTATTATTTTTATTAGCATATTATTCAAATCTTAGAAATTTTACATCATTCGTTTTTTTTACTGTGCACTTGGTTCATTTTTTCCCGAAATAATTATTGCAATTGTACGATAAAGTGCTCACGGTAAATTAATTAATTTAAGCCACTGAGTATAATGACGTACAGAGCGAATGATCTCCAAACTCCAGCAGGAATTATTTTATAAAATAATTACGAATTTTATTCTGCAAAAATGATTTTTCTCATACAAATTCTGAATTATTTCGATGATTTCCGCGGCTTTTCTTTTACTCCGGCACCTCCGGTACACTGTTCAATGTAAATTCACACGCGCACACCCGCACACATATAAATACTCACAGTTCAATCGAGGATCTTTGCTTCATCTTCGTCTACTTCGTCTAGTGAAGACTCGCGGGTTTTACACGCTCGAGTTTATTATTTTAGAACCGTGCCCCTTCCTTTACCAGTTCGGGCTCGTCCTATATCGCTCATCCGCGTACCAAAACCCGCATATTCGTCTTCCACACACACGCTTTCGTTTTCTCTCGATCTTGCATTGAGATAATGCAGGCTTATTCCTCTTTTTATATATTCAGAGAATTAAATGAATTATTGATCAATTAATTCATACCTTTACAAATCCATTTGTTTTGTTTTTTTTTTTTTTTTTTATGAAAAGATCATTGGAAATAAATATCAAAAGTTAAATCGAAATTTGTCCAATCCAAAAACATCGTCTACCAAAATTAATGAGATCGAAAATAAGAGAAAATAAATTTTTCCTTCACCTGACAGAACACAACTCGATGCAAATCGAGATTTAAATGCGAAAAAAAATACGATTGTGAAAGAATACGATGCTCTTTGGTTTCTGGAAACCATTTCAAAAAAATAGCGTGTCGAAGAAAGCGCGTGCCATATACGAAGGGGCTGTTTGCTTCAATTTCTGTAAGGACAGTGGTGCTTTGCTGTCATCATTCTCGTTGAGTGGCTTCGCTTGCACATCGTGGCTCTCTAAAACCCTTAACGCACATTCCTCATCTATATATCTACATATGTATAAAATAAAACTAGACCACATCTCGTCTTTATAAGTCTCTCGATACCTCGAGTCTCGAAAGTGTACTCTATATAAAAATACCCTCAAGATCATTTTTCCTTTTGCATATTTACTGAAAAACATATTTCGACTTTTCATTAGATTTAAAATTAATCGGACAGCGTATTTAAAATTATCTCGTCACAAATGAAAATAATTACGAAATTTTTATGTATGTAGACAATATTTCAAGGAAAAAACTAACGGATTTTTTTTTAAACAGTAAATCGATCTAAAGAAAAAATAAATAATTTGAATATCATTAATTCTAAATATACGTGAGATTAAACATTATTTTTCGAATCGTAATCATCACTTTTGACAAGTATATTTCATAAATAAATGTTGGAACGAAAAATTGCAGATACATCGATATACAAAAGTTTATGCAAAAGGGCATTAAGCCGATAATTCTTCGTCATAGACTCTCTAATTTTTCCTCCAGCTGAATTAACGATCAGAGTATATATTAGAGGACAAATAGTCCTGCATATGTGTTTATACGAATGACTTTTAATTTATCGTGTAAGCAAAACGAACTGACGTTGACTGGAAGTGTCGAGGGTCACTCGTCGCTGTTATAATATCGATAAGAAACAAGCTGAGGAAATCGCAGCCGCGAACAAGAAAGATCGTTTCGTTCTCGATCGCTTAACGGTCAAAGCCTTTTTTTTCATCCATATACAGCCTTGCTCAAAACTATTAGGCACCCTGTAATTGTTCGATCCGCACAAAAAGTCGAATATCTCGATCAAAAAATATTGTAACACAATTTAGCAAACGGGGTTTTAAAGCGGATAAATTCAGCTTCATTTTGCTTTTTTAAATTCATTTATGCGATTTTTTTTGCACCCGGTACATAATTTTGAAAATGGCTCTTTTTCGTGATTTTCTCACCCTGTAAAATCGGGTGCTAGACTCCTAAAAAATAATAAACAGACTTTTTTGTCAGAAAAGCTTTAAAAGGATATCTCCAGCTTCAATTTGGTTTTTGGAAAAAAAATTTGCGAGTTTTTTTCGCAGAGGTATTTCATTTTTTCCGAAAAGAGGCAAATTTCCGAAAAGCTTGAAATATTTTTTTGTAAGAAGTAAGAAGTTGCGTTATGTTATTTTGTATACATTAAGAAAAATTTAAATTTTTGTGCGGATCGAACAATTACAGTGTGCCTTATACTTTTGAGCAAGGCTGTATATATACGTGTATATATTATTTTTGGTACACGAGAATCTTTGGCAAAAGAGAGTGTGTTTTAGCACGCCAGGCCACCGACTCTTATCTCGTTGCGATGAATTCTTTGTTCGAGATCGAAAACCGAAGCTTTTGCTCTTTTTATTTTGTCTCTCTTTTTGGTCAATCAATGCCGACTCGTTATATTTACACACGTGCTCTCTGCAACTCTAACGAAACGATATTGGGTCTGTCCCTTTTTAATTCTACCCCTAACTTTGAAAAATTCATCGAATGATCGAATTGACAATATTGGCAATTTTCCATCGTGACATAGTAGAGGAAAATTAATTTTTAATTATGGTGAAAATTTGTTATCAAAAAAATCCGTATCTTTCTTTTGATAATTCATCAAATCGAATTATTTTTTGTAGTTCTTAATTGGATACAAACAAAAAATGTAAATAACAAAATTGAATTGTTATTATTAAATATTATTGAATTATTGAATATTATTATGAATGGTGTAAACAGTTTTTCTTTTTGTTGAATTCATTCAATAATCAGTACGTCAAACGTTTTCCACCAGCCTTCTTTTTAATACAAATAAAGATCAAGAAATGCAGTGATTGAGAAATAAAGAAATATTCAAAAGTACCAATTTCATGTGCAAGGACTACTCGTTCTCAATGGTTCGAACAATATTTGAACCACGTGTAAAGTTTTCTTCCATCTTTACGACAGGATTAGGTCATCCACCAGAAGTGCAAATATCGTCTTCGTCTGCTTGCAACGTGTTATATTTCTCCTTCTCTTCTGGTACGTTTCTAATCCATTCGTTCCCTTATCTCTGCATCGTTTCACCATTAGAAAAATCTTTTATTTTAAATTCAGCATTAAAAGTCTGTATTAAATACAACGATATTGATTAATAATTACGATTATTATTGTTTTTTATTTCACCAGTTGAATGGTTTTTGTGTTTTCCAATTCAGGAAATTTTCTTTCCAAAAACATTCAATGTTGTTAAAATCTTTTGACAGATATGACAAAATTAATCAAAATTAATCAATGGCTCGAAACGATCAAAAATCTTATTTAACCATAATTATAATTTTCGATTAAAATTAATTGAACTAAAATCATCTATGAAACTTTGTTATTATTATTTTTTTTTTTTAGAGCAATCAATGTCTTCCGATTGATAGATCGTTTTTCGTCAAAAAAATTCAATATAATGAAATATCTTTTGTTGGATACGACGAAATTAATTGACAATTGCGTTTATTAAATTTTATTTCACTAAAATTGAAGTTTTTTAAATTATGATAAATTTACACGAGGACAACCCATAAAAATCGGTTCGAATTTGAGTAATTAGGGATTCTTGTTTGGTTAAAAAAAAAGTAACTATATAAATTAGTGTAATTATTTCACTAAAATTGAAGTTTTTTAAATTATGACAAATTTACACGAGGACAACCCATAAAAATCGTTTCGAATTTGAGTAATTAGGGATTCTTGTTTGGTTAAAAAAAGTAACTATATAAATTAGTGTAATTCCTTTTCATTATTTGTAGTCGGGCACCAAATAGTCTGGCATAAGAAACCGGACAGTCTAGACTCGACTATTGCGATCCGCGATTTTCCTGGAATATAAATTCCTTATCGTTGAACCGCAGGATTTCGAGTTTCGTCATAGACGTTTATAGAAATTATGATCGCGAACGTGGCTTTCCTCCGAACGTCACGTACGAGAATATCACGAAGCGAACGTAGTTCGTTGACGATTCAGGGCAAGGTTTTGTAAAAAAAAATAAAACATTGAGGCAATTTTTTTTCTTTCACTTTTGTTTCGTTGTTTTTTTTAGCAAACATTATTTTATTCTACAAACTCTAAAATTCGACGCTTAAATTAATAACGAGAATCGATTGATCAACGGTCAGATATAAATTAATTTTTGGATTTCTTTTTCTTTTTGTTTCTTTTGTTTGTTTTTTTTGTTTTGTTTTTTCGTTCGGCGAATGAGACTCTGTTCTCTCAAACTCCGGACTTTATTTGATATCGTAATAAATGCTCGTTGTTGATAGTCGTCACGAAGCTTGAATATTCGAACTCTTCATACTATGTACTTGCTCGGTATACTTATATCACCGAGATAACTCAGATTCAACGAATTGAGAGATCCCAATGAGCCAAGACTCACAGAACTCGATGGATGATGTCCAAGGTACGTCGATTTACGATCTATCAACCCTCCGCCCGAACTGTTCGAACTCGAACTCGAACATTGCATTCGCATTCCTGAAAAAAATGATAAATTACGAAAATAAACTTCAATGCCTGCTTGGAAAGTTGTGAATCAGAACGGAAATTGAAATATATTTAAACAAATTACGTTGAAATAAAATAAAGTAGATTTTCGTAAATTTGCATGTAAAATAAACATTTTTATAGTTTGCCCCATTTTTCGTTGGTTTTTGGTTCCTAAAAAACGAGTAAAAACTTCCCTAATTACGACCCTGAAGTTTGCAAGATCGAAAGGCAACGGAATTTGTTTTTTCGTGAGCTCCGAATTTTTATTGACGAATCCGAGGAAAGAAACTTAGAAAAACTTTATTTTTATCTTCTTTGACGACCAACTAACTAATTCCAACAAAAAATTGGATTTTTCGAGTTTAAAGGGAGATTATAGCGAAAAAAGTGTTTTTTTTTTTGTATTCCAACGATAGGGATTTTAATTCCAGCCCTATTTTTTTGCAATGTTTCGTAATTGCTCTCTAAATGGAAAAATTATTCCTTCTCATTAAATGATTTCGAGACCCCACATAGAGAGGACGAAACAAGATAAAAAAATATATAAAAATACGAGAAAAAAAAAATCGTTGCTTGTATAGGTATCCTATAAATTCAAAGAGTCCATGCAGCAGCACTCGAGCACAGATACTGGCTCAAGTGGCCAGTACACTTCACTCGTGCCTATATCGTACTTCTTCTTTTTTTTCCTCTTTTTTTTACAAGTATCTTGAACGCACAATTTTACGTCACGTTTCCATTACGCGTTATTCAGAAAACACGAGAGACGAAGCCCCATTTTTGGCAATTTATTACATGGCATTCTGGTGAACTTTTACGAGCTTGGGAGGTTCCGAGACGAGCGAAAAATTGAAGAGATGGAAGAACGACGATTGACACGAGACGAAAAAAAAAAGAAGATTTTCACTCACCAGAATGCAAAAATCATTTTAATTTAGAAGTTGAGGTAGAAATTAATTCCTAAATTATTGTTGCGTTTGTTTTTAGTCAAAATTAACATTGATTTCGTGAAAAATTTTTCGTTGATTATTATTTTTTGGCAATTGTCAGGTAGATTTGGTAAGGCTACAAGTTTCGGTAATAAAATAAGGGACAGTACCGATTTTTTTGACACAGCAAAAAATGGCAATAAGAAGGCATGGATAAAAGTTCGGGGAGCGAAAAAACTGATGAGTACGAATTTGCGTTCGAAGCTCCCGGGGTTTTTTAAGCGCCTTCGTGTGCGGTCTCCATCCGTACGTCTGCCAGTCAAAATTGCTCTCACGAATCACAAGTTCCCGGTTCATTAACCACGAGCCGCGAGAACATAAGGCGATGAATTCAACCGTTCGAAAAATCACATGATCAACGTTAAAGAACGAAACGTCAGTTTTGAGCTTGTCGAAAAATCAACGTCATTCGCGGCGCGTCTCTTCTCTTCTCCTTGACTGAAAACCAATGAAGCGCGTGCAATTTTTTGCAATTAACACACAGGATTCGATACAAATCTCATTATTTCACTTTATTAAGTTCTTTAATTTCCAATTACTGATATATTGCAAGGAATCAAGTTTCATTTTGATCGAGTTTTGAGGAGAAAGAAAAAAATGATAATTAAAAAAATAAACTTAAAAAATAAAATTGCGCCCGGAGCATTTTTCTTGGCGATATCGAGCTAAATCTTACCGTATACTTTTTGCACTTCATTGAACTTTTTAGCGAATTGAAAAAATGAAAAAACGAATTAACGGGAGAAACCAGTTTAGGAGGCCGAAATATTGGTGTTTTTCGTGAATTTCTTTTAACAGGGAAGGAATAATCAGAATTTGTTTAAACTTGGAGGATATTTTATTCGTCTTTTGAAGTACACTTTGTAATTTTTTCAAGTCATTTCCGCTGGAAATAGTGAAGTTAGAAGCTGCTGTCCATGGACGACTTTTTTCAACTGGTGGGCATTCTAGCTCAAAATGTTATTGACCAATCGTTCTGAAAATTTGTGTGAATATTCTTTATTCAATGACAATCTATATGAACCTAACTCTGGAATGATATTATTATTAAAAATATTTTTTTTAATGCAAAAAAGGTGAAAAAACATGGTATAACAACATGACATTGTGTTCAAACACCTCAAAAACATGCAATTTTCTACTTTTTTTATCACAATTAGGTTCATATTCTTAGGAAATATGTTGTTAACGAAAAAAGAAAATTGTAATGATTACAGATAAAAATTGTGACTTCAGGAATGCCCACCAGAAAAAAACTCGGATGGCGATCGTCCATGGACAGCAGCTTTTAACTCCACTATTTCCGGCGGAAATGACTTGAAAAAATTACAAAGTGTACTTCAAAACGTGAATAAAATATCCTCCAGGTTTAAATAAATTCTGATTATTCCTTCCCTGTTAAAAAAATTCACGAAAAACACCAAAATTTCGGCCTCCTAAACTGGTTTCTCCCGTTAAGATAAAGTAACGAAAGGTTCTCAAGAAGTGCCAAATATGTTAATTTACTATTTCTATATATAAACGATTCCTTAATCGAAAAATTTAGAGGCACTTGTTGCCACGATTGGATTATGATGAGTCTCTTATTTCCCTACGAGCCGATACAGGAGCAGCAACTCAGCAATACATTAAAGAAGATTTTGTTTATCGGGCTCGTAAACATTTGGACGATAAACGCTCAACGCTCAAAACTTAGCGAGCATCGCACTCTCAGCTGTGAGACATAGGTGTATATAAAAAAAAAATATATATACACGTACATATATATTACATACACTTCTGGGGAAATTAAAGAGCTAATACTTCGGATTATGGATTAAAATGTGTTTCAACACTTTTGAGACTCCGTAAGAAGAATACGAACGAATTGGATGAAATCTAAACAAAAATAGAGAAAGAAAAAAATTAAAAATTCATTTATTGGCCAATAAAAATGACTGCAAAATTTTCAATTGCTTTTACGAGATTTTTTATTGTTTGGGTCAATAATTAAAATAACTTCTGGCATGTTGATCTCTTTTTGTTTTATGATAAACTGTTCCGTCAATACTGAAAAGGGCGAAATTATATAGAGACCAATGTGGAAATGTCTGACTTGTATTTCATTTGATTATATATTTTGTGCGCGTGTCGTGTTACACGGGACTCATTAAAATTTCAATCTTTAACTTAGCGTGACGTTACACTGTCAACGGGGACTAATAGGCCTTGTCAACCCCGTCTTGACTCGTTCTTATTTTCTTTCCTTCGAAAATCTCCCTTCGTCTCTTTTCTTTCTGTCTCTTTCTTTCTCTCGTCTTCTCAAATCACTCATGAAAGTTCCATTAGCGAGATGACAACCGAGACGTTTCTTCCTCGGAGTAAGATCGAGAGTTTATGAAGCGCTTCAAAACGGAAACTAATTCGAGTACAGTACCATCGGGATGTGAAGACGAGCTGATATCTTCGTGAATTAATAAACAATTTTAGTACACTCGCAACTTACGCAAATTGTTAATATATCCAAGAAATAAGTTTACTCTTTAAGAAGTTGGAGATCAAAGATTCTTTCAAAGAAATATCCACAGGTAAGTATCAAAAATTCGATACCAGATCGAATTTAAATTGATTTTTAAATATTCTTAAATGCATCGAGGGATGAGCGAAGAAAACGGAAGAAAAATTCGACAGTGTCTCGCGTTACCGAGCCCCCGGCGCCCTGATGCTCGTAAAACTTCTCCAAACCGATTTTCCAGATGGCCCGGACTAGTCTCGACGACAGTCCGTCCAAACTCCACCAAGACATTCAGCCCCTTTTCATGTTTTCCTTTTTTTTCTTCTCATTTTTTTTCAACTCTCGATGACCTGCCGTACCCTTATGATTATTCACTCTTGCGTCAACACACGTTCTAACAAAACTCGAAACTACTCGTGCCACCCAACACGTGGAATACTACCCTTTTCCCATATCTTTTATTTTTCAATTCTCGTCTCTCTGTCTCTCCCTAACTAAAAAAACTGGCCTCAAAGGCCAGTTTAAATACTCCAATAGCCACCTAGAGCGAATGAGGTCATCGGGATTTTTCCTCCTGACCGTTATGTTCGTTTATTTGTTCCCAAAGGTCGTGGTGCTTCATCAAAAGAAATTCCAACCCCGAGAATTCTTTAAATTATTATTTGAGTAAGTAATTTTTTTTATCAAATACAATTAAATGGAATCATTTATCATATTTTTAGCAAGCCATAATTGAAAGTTATCATTCCTGACAGAAGAAATTCAATGAAAAAAATTATTCCGTTATATATTAAAGATTGAGTAATTGAAAAACAAAATCAAAAGAACAGTGTGTTGGGTTCAAAATTAAATAAACCTACTCTCGTTTTTCTAACAAATAGCAAAAATAAATATCGGGCGCTCAATAAATTATTGAAAAATATGCAGTCACAATAAAAAAGACTTGATTGCTATTTCCAGTTCGTTACTAAATACTAAATTACTAAAAAATATACGTCAATTATTCCCAAAGATTATAATTTAATTAGATAATTATTCAAGTTATGATTTAATCGTGTCGGGGAAAGGCGAAAATGTTTCTCATATGCAATCGAGAAATCTGCAATCCTTGAATAATGACAGAATTCTAAAAATCAAAATTAGCATGAATAAAAATTAATAATAAAAATAAAAACTACGATAGATTATTAATATTGATCCAATTAAAACAAATTACAGTTATTGTGAACTAATTGGTGCAACGGTAGCAAGTTTGATAAACAAAGTTGAAAAAAGAAACAATAAACAATTACTCACCATGATCCGCGATGGGTGTTTGGCACGAGTCGCTATGAGGTGAATTAACATTTCCGATGGGGCTGCCAGGACTAATTTGCACTTGAATTCCTCTAATGGCGGCTGCGGCGGCCGCCGCATTGACGTTAACGGAGTTACCGTTTGAACCGTTGAGTCCATAACCGACGTAATAATCCTGATTGGGTGTCGTTGTTTGTTGTGAAGTAACAGCGTTACTAGAAATACCGCTATTTTTGTAATTACAATTCATGAGTGCCTCATGATCGTTTTCATTTTTGTAAGGAATTTCTTGATGACATTGTTGATGATGATGTTCTTGTTTGCCGGTTGGAAAGTTCTCGTTCGTTCGGTATCCAATTTGTTCCTGAGTTCTCGGATAATTTGGTTCGTTTTTGAAGCTTAATTCACCGTTTCTGTAGAGCGAACCATCCCCCGTTTTGTAAGTGACCTCCGTAGTTTTGTACGTGACTTCAGCGATTGGTGGAGGTTTATAAGGAGTTTCTGGATAGCCCCAGTCCGTGACACTCGCTGGTGGACCATACATCGCGTATTCTTGATAATTCTGATACTGATTTTGATAACCATTGCCGTAATCAACTCCGGCAACTGTGAGATTATCGTAGCCCGTTCCTTGCACTCCAACCCCAACTGGGACTGGTCCTGGGCCAGGATAATATTGAGGATATTGTGGCTTGAGAGCCTGGCACTTTCGACGAAAACCACGGGGACGACGCCTAAAACTACCCTCTTCGAACATGTATTCACTCGCTGGATCAATCGTCCAGTAATGTCCTTTTCCTGGACGTCCCAAACCTTTCGGTAACTTGATAAAACACTCGTTTAAACTGAGATTGTGACGTACCGAGTTCTTCCAGCCCTGATAAGAGCCCCGAAAGAACGGAAAGCGTTGCTGGAGAAACGTGTAAATTTCGGAAAGTGTCAGTCTCTTATCCGGACTCGATTGTATCGCCATTACGATCAGCGCTATGTAGGAATAAGGCGGTTTCTCTTGCCTTCTTGCACCAGGCTTTCTTGGACTCTCGCTTGCTGCGTTGCTCACTATCATCCCGCCGCTATCCTGCACTTGTTGTTGTATACCCTGGCTCAAACTTTGACCACCCATCGACGACACGCTTGATCTTCCACTTGTCATTAAACCCCCATGCGATATGGGACTCGAACTAACTTGTGACAAATGATGAGATTGATGCGAGTGATGCTGATTGTGTTGGTGGTGTGGATTGTTATCCTGCTGGGCATGCAGACTCGGCACGTTCTCCACCTCGTTCTTCATCTTACGAGGCTGTCAGGAGCCGAAACTCCAAGGCCTCGTTGTTTCGACACAAACACTTATCTCTGGCACGAAAAAATCCACTCATCCACTTGATTATTCCAATTATCCAATAAATCCAGCTTTTTTTCTGGTTATCAAAGTGTTTGATTCTCAGAATAACAACATCGGGTATCATCAAAATCACTTTCAACGTTTCACTTACAATTAACTTATATTTTAGTACTCCAGTCCATTTAATTGATCGTCGAACATTGCCAAATGGTCAAATCCTTTTTGATTAAACTTAGTTTTCGATTGTTCACTAAAATTTAATTAATCAATGTTTAATCAATTGAAACTCTTTCAAAAATTGAGCAATTAACGGTAATTACTATCAATTATCAATTTGTTTGATTTAAATGGTTGACAACATAACACCGTCGCGAGTATCTCTATGAACTATCGCGTGTGAGTGTTGCGGCTGACTGGAGCTTTAACTTGGTCTTTGGTTTCGAGCCTCCCTGAGCTTTACGATTTGTTGGTGCAGCAGCATCATCGCTACAAGCGTGAAAAACAGAGAAAGAGAGAGTGAAAGAAAGAAAGATTGAGAAAAAGATAAGATGAGAGATTCATCTCACTCGGACTCATTACGTTCCCTTGGGACACGTTCGCGTGGGAGTGACTTCTTTCGATATTGGACTCACGCCTTGGGGCGGAGCCATGCCACATGGGTTACCAATCGTATTAGCTTTCGCTACCATCTGGAAGACCCTGGACCAATCGTTTAGCTCAGGGTACCAGTCTTAGATAAATATCTTCGATCGCAACTGCAAACCAGAAGATATAGGATGATAAAATTTTTCGTTTCTTAATTATATCTTTTTTTTTCGAGAATATGAACGGCTTGGACGACATCTGAGAAATATTTCTCAGATTTTTACAACGTTATGAGAAAAAAATCTTCAGGCGGTTTACTAACGACGCCATTTTGAATTTCGGAATTTATTCGCGTTGTCTAGCACACTTTTCTCAATTATCGAATAGACTTTCAGTTAAATCTGTTATTTGCAGCGTTTTTTTATAACTTCGTGCGTTTGGATTAGTATTATCGAATTATTGTTACTATGAATTAAGATTAATTCATTAAATGAACAATAATTTGGTATAATAGTAATAAATTTATGAGGGTTTTATAGGAACGACTGCGTCCCAGGGCTCTTCATTCAATTCGCCATTACAAATTTCGAAAAATAACTTTCTCTTGTTCTTTTTTTAATGCCGAGAGCCTCGGATTTAGATCTCTTTCTCAATTGAACGGCAAAAATATGGAAGCACTTTGAATTGTCTCGCATTATTTGTTTTCATTGCTAATTTCAATTCGTCTCGTTTATTGTTTGATTTTTCGTTCTTATAAGGAATTGCTTATTATTTTTTTACAGAATGAACGGCAGTGCAATAATTGTACGCTTTATTTTTCTACTCCAAAAACATAATTTTATTACGATGTTTTCTTTAAGGTAATGTGGCTGCTTCACACTATTCACACTAGTCAAATGAGTGCTAAATTTTCAAAATACATTTATGCAAAGTTCAATGCACTAATTAAATTAATTGAAGGTTGATATGTATTGCAGCATGTCTTATTAACCTAAAAAAAAATTAATAATGCTGGATTTGCGAAATCATCAACTGATAACTGCAAAATTCCATGACGTCATATTTTCATTGAGTTTTTTCAAAGAATAATCCGTATTTTTCAACCGATTTTAATGCTCCATGTCTTATTTTGTTCCTCAAGAGATCCTCTACGAATTCGCCGAGTAGGTTTTTTTTCTAAACTTATTAATATAAAAATTATAGCAATTAGATTATGAACATTTTTTTAGCCAATCAAACAATTGGCTGCAACAGTGAAACGATGAGACTCAGAAAAAAATCCACATAGTGAATTCATACAGGATCTCATGAGGAACAAAATAAGACATGGTGCATTAAAATCGGTTGAAAAATACGGATTATTCTTTGAAAAATCTCCATGAAAATATGACATCGTGGAATTTTGCATTTATCAGTTGAAGGTTTTACAAATCTATTGTTATTAATATTTTTTTAGGTTAATAAGACATGCTGTAATAGAAATCCATCGTCAATTCTTTTCATTCGTGTATATTAAACTTTGCATAAATGTATTTTGAAAATTTAGCACTCAACTATTTTACCTTAATGTGTCCATTCTCTGACATCTCTAGTCTCAACCTTCTCTAGTCATCGTAAGATGTGTACCAAAATATTAACACGTCGATATATGAAAACACCTTAGAATATCTTATTTTAGAGGATACCTTAGAAGTATGAATATTTAACATTATTAAATGAAAAAATGCTCACTTCAAAACATTACTAATCTATACACATGTGGTAGAGTAGTGATATTTTGCAGTAGAAATGCCCTCGTAGCAATATTTTAAAGCATATCTTCTAATGAGTGGAGATCTTCAAGATTAGAGATTAATCGGCATAGACAAATTCGAGAATAAAGATCTTATCGTAATGAAATTTCTATTAGAGTAGAGATATTTGATAGGGGCCGAAATCGTCTAAAGAGAGCTTGAAAAAATTTTGAAATATTGCAGTAAAAAAGTTGTTGGCTTCGTGCTTGCTAGACATCGAAAGAAGGTCTAGACCGGTGAGTCCTTTTTTTGATCCCTCCAATAGCTCATCCTCATGGTTCATTCGTTCTAATTTTTAATTGTTCATTTAATTAGAGATTATTATTATTATATTAATTAATTTGAGAACATTTTCGATTTTTTTTTTTTTAATTGGCAGCATGTTGCTGTTGCAAATACAGGTAAACTGTTAATTTTCAAAAATTCATATTCTGTTGCTTTTTTAAATTTCTAAAATGTATTTCAATATAAAAATTCATTTTTTCGACATTGATTTACAAGATTTTTGTTCGAAAAATATTCTAATTGATGTTTCATCTATTTGGGTACGAAAAGAAATTATTATTGAAATTTATCTATGACAATATAAACGAAACAGTCGATCATTGTCGTCGACTCTCGAGGTGATTTCTGTCGTCACCGCATTAACTAATAACTGATCGAATTCTCGTTTTGTTTATTATTGACGAGGCGTGACAGGGTATCGTGTGACAGAGCCCGATGAGAGCGAAAGAGAGCAAGGGTCTTGTCCTCTCAGTTTCTTTTTCTATCGACCCCTCTTGCTTTCCTGTGCTGCATTGCTCCAAGTGCAGTCTCGTAACTTTCCATTCGAAAGTCCATTTAAATTCTAACTTATTGCATCAACATCGTTGAAATTTTCTCGAGAGGCAAATTAACAAAAATCCGAGATTTGAGGACCTCAAACCCGACACAATCGTTTCGTTCAAAAATATGAAACTTTTCGAAAGTAAGAAGTACTTTCGTATAGAAAAATCGAAAGTTACGAGACGACGAAAGAAAGCACTTGGCGTTTGAATAATAACTGAAGGACAAAATTACGATCTGTCATTTTTCTCCTATCAAATTTAATCCGTAATAAATCATATTTTTATTGATTCATTAACTATGTTACACTTGAATTTAACTCCGAAAGTGGCAAAGTAGAATTAGATCGTTGCTAAGACCACCACTAAGCTTCGTCTGCGAGCTCTTTTCTTTTCGTGGTTCAAAGTCGCGGGATCATGGGACCAGGGGCGGGAGAGGAGGAGGATAACCGTGAATTCTCAAGGAGTTTGTTTGGCCCAAGCAGAAGGAACGACGTGACGATAGAGACGCGACACACACATACATACGAACGGCCATCTTTTTTCTTCGTTCACGTATTTTGTGGGCTCTCGTGATTTTGCTCCTGTCTCTTGATTCGAGACCGAGACCAGACTAGCGCTGACAGACTACACATTTTTTTCGTCCTTTTTTCAGTCTCTAAATCCCCATGGATTAAAATCTTTTCGTATGGGCGAGAGAGCAGGGGGAGGAAACTCTTGTCAAAATTTATTGCGCAAACACTCCTTGTTTTAAGGGTTGAAGACTCGAGTCGTTTTACATATGAAATCTTTTTTTCCAAAATTAGGCTCGAGTGTGTCCTCTTTTGGGGATTTAGTTCTTTACTCGTCTCCTTGGGTGGGTTTTCTTTTTCCCTTTTTCTTCTTCTTCTTCCTCTTCTCCTTCTTCCTCTTTCTCTTTTTTATTTGGCTATCTTTTGCTCTCTCGAACTACCCTCAGCATCCTTGGATAAGAACCCTGGCGCTTCTGTTTACCGTTACTCCCTTTTCTCTCGCTCACTTTGTAAGACTCGAGGGTCTGTGCCTTTAAAAAAATGGTAAAAAAAAAAAAAAATACACGCATTCCTCTGGAAAGGGCGAATCTGATGGAAGAGGAAAGGGTCGTAAATCATAACTATAAAATTCTATTCTGGTCTGGGCTTTTTTTTATTTCTTTATTGTGTCTTAGTTTTTCTTCATCGTATGCTTTTGTTTCTGCGTTTACTCGCTCCTTTACTGCCTTTTTTATAGTGCAACTCTGACTGAACTTGAACGAGTAGTCCATTTTGAAAAGTTAGTCGAATAGGAAAAAATACGTCGGGGTAAAACCTCTCTAATCCAATTGTAATCATTATTGTAATGTGTTTCTTTTGGATGATTTTTCTACTGTCATTGAAGTGAAATTGAACTAGTGACAATCATTTTTTTATTGCTTTATTTTCATATTTTTGTTTATTACGATATTTTTTTACGAATTTTTCAAGAGCCAAACAATTTTTCTTCGGGGAACCGCCATTTTTTGCCTCTGTCTCCGTCCCTTGAGCATTTCTTTCAATATATTTATCATCAGCGTAATATAAAAACATTTGGAGTTGAAAAAAAATTGAATTAGATCGCGTGTATGAAGGAGTCTTCGATTTTCATTTTGACATTTAAATACATTCATTACTTTCGTCTAATGGTGAAAAAAGTTTGGAAAAATCGACAATGCCATTCAGAGCCGAAATTTGACATTGAAATTAAAAAAATATATATATTAATTACTCTCTTTCGATGAAAAAAAAAATTGGAAAAATTTACGACGCCGTTCACAGCAGATCAGATTGAGTGAAAAATTGAGGATCAAATCAAAAGGATTAAGCCTTGTCCTGGTTGGTTAAAAACACCGTAAACATGTGTATTTATATATTTACACGTATTTAATAATTTAGTATCATAAAGATACAGTCACTATATATATCACATACAGTTGTTTTTCTCGTAACTGGTGTGTAACACGTGAGATATCCCCATGTAGGAGAGTCTCGCACGAGGGAGAGAAAAGGAAGATGAACGATCCGACTTGCTGAACGGGGCCACCCAGGCGGCCATCACACGAGCCGACGAGTCCCGTGTGTTTACACGATACCGTAATTTTATACCGCTGATCGTACACGTCTGTTACAAGCCCCTAAACTCCGCGCAACCTTCTCGTATCCACGACAAGGTTTCTACGTTTTTTCCTACCCTTTTTACTATCGTTTTCCACGTCGCCGACCAGCATCCACTCTTCTCAATCGGAAGTTACTCTTTTTCTACTCGGAAATCGAGCTTCCAAATTTTTTAAGATTTTTAAATAGAGCCTTTTGACAAACATGAATAAATCTTAGGATTTTTTTACTGGAAATTTAATGTTTCAATAATTTTATCATTTATGCAATAATAATTCGAATCTTTCAATATTCTATTCGGCAAATTGAACATTTTTTTTCATTCTACGCGATGTATAAAATATAGGACTTTTTTTCTCGTATTATTAATTGACATTAACTTTTGGCGTAATTGAAGAGAAACGTATGGAAATGCAGAAGAAGTTGTGTAATTTTTACGTGATGTATTAAAAAAAAAAAAAAACATTTTTTGTAATTATCAATTAGTTTTGAATTTTGGGGCAGAAAATTCGGAAATTATTTCGTAAAGCACAGAAACCAGTTCGAGAGGCTGCAAGATTAGAAAACAGAGGGAGAGAGAGAGAGAGAGAGAGAGAGAGAGAGAGAGAGGGGGAGAGAGAGATTTGATTTTGATTTGATAAACTTTATTTGTGCCCTAGTACAAAACTATAGGACAAAGTAAGCAATATTCAATAATGTTAACAAATCTTACAAACTAATTTCGTAATTGTAGCATAACTAATTGCAATATTCAATGATATTAACAAAACTTACAAACTAATTGCATAACTGTAGGATAAATGCCAATGTACTTTACATATTAGCACTCTAACCGCATAAAGTAAATATAAAAATAGAGAGAGAGAGAGAGAGAGAGAGAGGGGGGGGAGGGAGGGAGGGAGAGAGAGGGGGGGATTGATTGATTAGAATTTATTTATGCCTAGGAAGTTTCCATAAGACAATCTTATAAAGATTGTTATCGTAAATATACAATTTTTGAATAATATAATATTATAACGGAAAGGGTGGTCTTCGAAGTAGAGAAAGTATAAAATATAGCAATTTGAAAACCATTTCGCCATACAAACTTACGAATACATTTTAGAGAGAGAGAGAGAGAGAGAGAGGGGGCGAGAGAGAGAGAGGGGAGAGAGAGAGAGAAAGAGAGAGAGAGGAGGAGGGGGTAAAGATGAGAAACTACAGAAAGAGTAAAGTTAGGGTGTCTCGTTGGAAAAACGACTGAAACATTGCGGTCCTGTTAAGTAAATTGTTTACATCTCCCTACGCCCTCGCCGGGGTTCCACCCGGTGTAAAATAACTGGCTCGCGACCACCGACGCATCCCAGACTCTGTTTCTGCTTCTTCAGCCTCTTCTTCGCTGCTTCTGCAGTAGCATCACGATTTTTCTTCGTTTTTTTATTCGACATTTCGAGTGAATTCCTAAATTCTTGGCTCTTCTTTTAATATCAAGTATTTCGAAAAATCCACGATCCTCTTCGTCTCCGGATATTTATAAATTTTCGGAGTGCGGATGTCGAGAAAGAAAGAAATAAATATGTTTGTACAGAAAAACGAAATCGACAAGGAGAAAAATACATATACATCGAAATGTAAATAAATATCCTGAAGAGGATCTTCCCGAGAGATCATTCATCATCTCCTACTTTGCTCCCCCCCTTGCTTGCTTGATGTTGATGACATCTATCCCTGAGTTTCAGTAGCCAAAGTAGGCGGATCAAACCCATTGAGGATTCTCCCATATCAACATGTTTTACCCTCCCTCGAGTAACTTGAAAAAAAAAATTCAAAATCTTTCAATTGAAATCTTTGAAGGGAAAAATCCCACGGAATTGATCTTTTCTTCATAGATTTTCGAGACGAATAAAAAAGGGGAGGATAATTATTTTTTTTTTTTAGTTCTTACTCGTATTAAACACGTTGATAATTTGTATGTTAATTTCTTTCAAAAACATGAATTTCAAGATGCACTTACCAATTATCTGTTTACATTTATCAAGTTCAAATAAAGTGATTACTAGTCATTGAAATAGTTCGATTAAAATTCGAATTACAACGTATGAGCTTCTTTTTTTATTTACATTAAAAAAAGTTCAAATAAATAAATATGAATGGTGTAGTTGAGTGTTTTTATAAACAGTGAATCGTTGAATTGATAATAAATGACAATAAATGAATGAGTTCGTAAAAGAATTTAAATATTCTGAAAAAGTGATATACTTTTGTATGCATCGTTTGCATTTCGTTTCCATCGTTTTGGCAGAATTTCAAATTGTTTATAAAAACGTTGTCAGGCCGACCGTTTGGGCGTGAAGCAAAAAAATGGCATGCTTCGTATTAAAAATGAAATATTTTCACTACACGCGAATCTTTAGTGATTTTGAGGTTCAATGGGAATAATAAAGAATGACTATCATTTTTCCTGCGATCGAGATGAATAGCTCAGCTACGCAGAGCCATGACGCTGCGAATACGTGGCTAACGTTGCGATGGAACTCTCGTATTCGTGGGTTTTCCGAAATAGCATGCTGCCCGAGAGCGGATAAACAGGTCTTATTTCGAGAAACGCCTTTCGGTACTATTCGCTTCTCTTTATCTTCCCATCTCTCTTGTTCGTTCTTTATCTTTTTCCTTTTTCTTTTTCCCTCTCTCTCTCTCTCTCTCTTATTCCGCCCATCTCATCTCCTGGATATCGCCTTCACGAGCATCTCAAATCAACGACCAAAAGAAACATTGTCCAGACTCTCGATTCAACGGGGATACGAAAACTATACGAAGCTCAAACTTTGCAAGAAGAAGAAGAAGAAATGTGTGCCCGTTGCAAATGGTTATAATAAATTCGAGCGTTAAAAAATATTTTCCACAGCCCGTATTAACAGCGGGAATCCTCCCACAGAATCTTCTCCACATTTTGAAACCATTGCGCACGCGATTCATTCAAGTAGATATTTTGTTTCTGGACGAACGTTGCTAAACCTTGAAATATTTGAGCAGCAAATTCTGCATTCCAAAAAGAAAAAAACAACGATTCCTACTTTTTTCAGAGTCCAAATTCATCAGAGATAATTCTATCTTTTTTAAATTTACGAATCAATTTCTTTTTGTTCAAGTTTCCAATTGCGATGCAATTTATAATAAAAATTATTGAATTTTAATGTGAAAAATTAGTCAATAAAAAAAACCTCGACTAGCGAGATTAAATTAATTTATTTTATTGTCGAAAAATAATTTTTTTCCAAGGCTCAGATAATATGTAACTCTTCAAAATCAGAATGATTGTGCATTATATACTTCGATAATAAAGTCGTCTTATAATCTAGTCGTATTTACGATAATAAAAATAAAAAATAAAATTACTGATACTGATAACGAAGAATTTGATACCCTCATGCCACATTCGGTTCTTCTACAATGTGCGATTATTAAAAGCGTAGCGTATAATATGATGCGTGAGAGGAGGGTATAAGTTTTTGTTTTGACTGGTACGTTTAAACGATGCTCCAGCCAAACAATGTTGAGCCCGGCTCCTTTTGCTCTTTCTCCTTTATAAAGTTCCTTTCTGCCGCCAACCACGAACTTCGAAAGGGGTTTTACTTCGGGGGATAGAGAAAAGGCGGACCTCACTCCACGTGCTCGCCATTCTGCCTTCCTCTTTTTCAGGCCCCAACAAACCTGACACCCCTTTTTCATTATTAGTTGTAATTGAATCTCGTTGTACCAAACGCCGCATTCACACTCTATGAAATAACATTTATAATACAAGGTCGATATATCGGTCGTCCTTTAAAACCTCAAATTATTATCCTTTTTGTTTTTTTTGTGTTTTTTTCGTTTTCGAGGTCATTTGATAATGGGATTTTATATATTTTTTTATCATTACGCAATTAAAGCCTTACATACGTCCAGCAGCGCCTAAAACGCGCTAAAAGAAAAACTGTTTTTAGAAGAGATAGCGATAGAAATTAATAAAAATAATTTTTACACATTGTTTATTAGTATTTAAACTTTGTAAAAAAATTTATTTCATTTTTTTTTTCAAAAATTACAACATAAAAAATCACGTTTTCCGAAGCACTATGAAAAAAAAGTTGCTCCACGGTCTGCATCATTTCTTCTTGAAATGCTGATGCATCTGCAAAACGTAAAAAAATTCTTGTAAAATAAAGTTGTAGTTATAGTCTGTCGAGCCGGATTTTTGAAATTCGAAAAATTTTGGTAATTTACGGCAGTTTAAAAAAAAGTGTGCATTTTGTGTCATAAATGTCACACTTTAATTATGTTTATAAAATTTTTTAATCACAACATCAAAAATCCGACGCGACAGACTATAGAGAAAACAATTTCAAATATTTAAAAAAAAAAAGCATCAAAAAATATTAAAAACTGTATGAGTTATCATGCAGACCGTGCCAGAAAAAGTAGTTTTGAGAAAAATGCATTTAAAGTTTCAAGTGCGTTTCGCTCGAGACATCTACCTGCGCGCATCAGACTCTCGTTGGGCAGTCACGTTTTTTATAATAACTTTCGATCTATGGGGAATTTGTACAATCGACTTACACAGAAATACGCCTAAAACTATAGAGAATAATAATCTGCAAAAAAAAAACGATTTTTTGAAAATTCTGGACGTATGTAAGGCCTTAACTGATTTATTTAGTGGATATTTTTAACTCACACGTTTTCATAGATGTGTTTTTAATCCTAGAACCCCACAATCTTTTTTTTCCAACGTAAACTCCACACTATGGGGTAAATAATTACCCCAAACTTCTCTTCAGCATAAAATGTTCCTCGTTTGCGATAATAAGGTTTAATTATATACTATTCTCTCCGTTTTTTCATAATGAAGAGAATGGTATATGATAAAGTTGCATTTTCTAAATATTTAATGGTGAAAACTATATAAAACGAAAGGAATGGTTTTAAAAAATTGGTTCGGAAAGGAAATTTGAAATTTTCGTGGGGTAACTAATTACCCTGTTGTGCGGAGTTCTAGGGTTAAACTAAATTTGCATTTTGATCTACGTACGCTTCTTTAATTTACTGGACAAATGAAAGGTGAAAAATTTTCAAAAATTGTCTATACACTAAGACGATATACGCATTTTTTCAAATTTGCGTAGATTTTTTTCTTTTTTCATATTGCTCTTTTGCAATTATTACGAAATACATGCAGAATTGAAATTTTTGTAAGAATTTTTCGGGTCATTGAACTCGTTTAATTTAGGTTTTATTATAAAAATTATCCAAAGATTAATTTTCCGGAGAGACCAGCGAAAAAAGCATCGAGAGTTATTTTTTTGGAATAAAATGATTCATGGTATGGGTTGGTTAGAAAGACACCAGCTGTGGCCATCTTGCCAACGGAAGATTTAACGGCGAGGTCGTTAAGTTCTGCTTAACGACCGTTTGTTAGAAGATTCGGAGCTCATCACTGGAATAGAAAATCATGAGTGTACACGAGAGCTTCGGTATTTCCTGAATTTTTATCGATTCAGCATGCATCAAATTGTTCGACATCACTCACAACAATTAATGTCCCATTTTGAATCGGAGTTTTGATTATGTTTTGTACCATTTGTCATTTCATCGATTTATCAGTGCATCGGAAATTATAAATCGTGCAACTCTTTTCTTCGAGAAAAAAAAATTACTCAGCGCAAAGAGGGAGGTCCGCATTAAATTTCATTTCGTTCGAAACCCTCGGGAGGGCAAACTCGTAAAGTTAACGTGGACAATACAGACTTTTCGTATCAAATTGTTTATAGAATAAAGTATTCGTTACGAGCTCTTGGATACAAGACATCTGTCCCCTTCTCAGAGGGAAATGAAATTTAACCGTTGTATTTTTATCAAATTATTCGAAATCTAGGCAGAGATTTCCAAAAGGATTATAGAATATTTTATTCTTTTTCTGCCTTATTCTTAAATGATATTGAAGCTTGCATCGTTGGGATGCAACGAAATTTTTCATTTTATAGAGCTCAAAATTCATTTGCAATGCTACAGTTCTATGATAATTCGACAATCTTTATTTGGAACTTACAAAACTAAATTTAATATAAAAAAAAAAAATTGGAACAATTTCCAAAATCAAAATAATAATGAATGAAAAAAATATTTTTTGTTGTATTCCACGTTGTGTGCAGCCTTCGATACCATTTTTAATAATATAATAATTATATTATTATATTATTCAATTTTATATTGTACGCGACTCTACGATCCTGCAAAAAAAACGAAATAAAAATTCAGCTTTATTTCGTATTTATTTGTTTGTCCATCCTTTTCAAATTCCTAATGTTTAGTATTGATGAAAATTCCTGTACCGTTTTATTATGCTTACGCGCATATATTTTTTGTTTTATTTTCATGCATTTTTCTAACATTTGAGTAAATATTTCTATTGAAAAAGGTTTGTTTCCTCTTTGTGGTTCGATATTCTTTATTTTTACTATGCATTTTAAATACAGACAATTAAATTAGTTTGAGGGCGATTCGTAATATAGAAATATATATAGAAAGGTGTAAGCTATATCGAGCCGCTACTGCGACTCTTGATATAAGTTCTAAATACTTCGCAAAAAGTAGTTCAATTATTGTCTTCCAAAAAAACCGCACACGTGGTGTAAAAGAAAATTCAGACAAGTCCTTTTTCCTAGGTCGCATGGCATGTTCTTGTAAAATTATCTCATTCGCTTCAAACCCCTAAAAAAATTCTCAGAGCTCCACAAAAATTAACGAAATAAATTATGATCTCACAAAAGATGCCAATGCAAACCTGGCAAAAAAATTTAATTCGAATTTCACAAAAAGTCTATAAATAATTTAAAACCACAAAGCATAAATAGTCAAATACATTAAAAACTATTAATGTCTAGGGAAAGGCCATTCAATCAATTTAAAATACAGTTGTTTCTACAAAACAAGAACAAGAATAAAAAATCGGTATGTTGTAATTTTTTTTCTAAATTTAGAATTTAGCGCCACACGAAACGTATTCATTTTTTTCATGCGTGATAAATGATTCCGTCGAACATACAGTTCAATCACAAAAATTATGATTGCACATCCGAATCCAATTCCAAGAATAACAAATGCAAAATCCAACTTTTTAAACATTATAACTCTAAAATCTTCATTGCCATTTCCGTTTTCATTGATATCTAGAGTATGCATTTCCTGGGAAAAGACGATTTCGTACTGATATTAAAAAATCCCAGAACATAAGCAATTCAAAATATATTGATGATATCTCTGTTCCAAAAGCCAGTTTTCTCTAAGTGGATGTTTCACCGGAAACTCTGGGACCGCGTGCTTAGATGTATGAAACTTTGATTTGATGGTGTTATTGATCTAGAGACGCGGCAGCGTCTTGACGCCAAGTATTAAAAAGATAGTGTTCAAACGGCAAATCGAGATTGGACGATTTCCCCTCACTTTTGAACTTTACGTCGTCGTCATTGAAAGAACAATCGACTTATCAAAGAAAATGAAACTTCCGCAATATAATGTCGTCAATGCCCTTCCGATGGTACAATTTTTTTTTCACTGCGACCCGTGGAAATATGCGAACTGGGAATCGTGCCGTTATAAATTCTTTACGATCTACGCAGGCAATCGATGAGTTGTGATCTATACACGGTCTATACAACCGAAGCAATTTTTAATTAGGACGGAACGCCCTTCATTGGCATTCTCACTGAAAACTACGCCAAAATGTTTAAGTTCATAAAGAATTATAATTAGACTCCATTAGATCACGTTTATTGTTAATGTTCGGATAACAAACCCGTTTCGTCAGTCGAGTAGCTAGCTGATCCTGATACAATGCCTGAATAATTATGAAGAAACAAAATAAACAGGCCAGATAAATTCTTGAACCCAAATTATTCGGACATTTAACGAGACAAGAGTTGCTGATTATCCGAACTGTGTTGAGAAAGGCTGTCATAAAAGATTGTCGTAAAACATACTTCATGAAAATCAAGTTAACGAAGATGCATAGACAGATTCTTGAAGAATAATCAATTGCCGAAATAACTTTGAGCCATTGCGTTGGGTAATCCGCGTACTGAGTCACCGCAACGAATTTTGTGTTCAATCACGAGAGTCCAGGTAGTTCCGGGACGCTTGTTATCAGGAACAATCGGAACATCATGGCGCTCCGACCGTTAGACAAATCTTCTATCAGGCCGTGAGAACTTTCCCATCTTTATCAATGAATCCTAATGATTCATTCGCCGAGTGAAGTACCAATTCAATTGTTAAATTCAGACTCCGTAACATTATCTAAATTCTCTGATTACTACTCTTAAACCGGTTATATTCGTCAGTTTTAGAATAATTCAATAAGGCTAAATTGCTTGGGTACTGTTAACAGAACTTTGTATCCACCGGGATTTCTCGTTTGGTTAAAATCAATATTTTAGCAAATCTTAATAATTTTTTTAATTGTATTTGCCATTGCCCACTCCCCTTTTTAGCTTGTCCCCCCCCCCCCTTTTCCAAAGACACCCCCCTCTGCGGCTGCAGCCGACTTATCCCCAACTGTATCGCATTTGCCGAGGGCGAAGGGAAACTGCAGAAAACCTTGCCGATACAACCGGTACCTACCTAATTTCCCCGGGTAGCAATGCGAGCATGCTCAAGCACAAGCTACCAGAGGCGCTTAAAGAAAGGTACCTCCTCAGCTGTAATGCAATGAGCTAAGTACACGACTAGGGGGCCACAATCCGCACATGAGAACCGTCCACGGAAGCACCCCCGAGCCGTACACCGACCGCTCAGGCATCACAGCGAGGTTTGGACATGATTTTTATAAAGGTGGAGTCCAAACCACCCGGAATTACAGTGGAAACACGTGAAAAAAATCACAATTTTTCATTGGTGTTTTTGGTCGGGATTCGAACCCGGAACTCACGGCGTGCGAGATCGAGCCTTTATCCACTAGACCAACCACTCTCCCTAGCAAATTTTAATATTTTTATCATATTTATCCGTACGAATAGAGTCCATGGATAATCGTGTACGCCATTGTAAATCCGCTCTAATTTCCAATGGTCTCCGGCATAATTTGTATAAAAATTGAACATGTAAATGGGTGGGGGTTAATATGTAGAATAACCAAATTGTAAAACGGTTAATATTTCGAAATTTTAGTATTCATAACATTCGATTAACGAAAAATAAAAAATTCGAAGTTTATATTTTCGATAGTATATTAAGTTGAATGCGTATTTGATGTAATATTTTTTCTTTGATCGCGCATTTATTCGAAAATATATATTCAGACTGTCTATACTTCAAATGCAGATAATATAAATTGTCTTAATGTAAGAAGTTTATATTTTCTAAATTCGAAATGGAGAGCAATTCTTTTATTGAGAGACCAAAATATATAGTATGAATAATTCGAAAGTGAATTTTTCGAATGACTAAAAACTAGAAGTACAGAATAGCGAACGTTGTGAAGCACGAAGAAGAGGAGGGTGGGAGTAAGATTTTCGAATGATTAAACTTCGAACGGCTAAAACTGCGAATTTTTAAATTGAAGAATAGTAGTATGTAGACAGATTAATTCTACTATAGCCTTTATGTTGAAAATAAAAAAATGAGAAATTAAAGAGTTCGAAGTACATTTACGTCAAAAACCAAATATAACAGTAGCTCAAATGACGAACGCTGGAATAGCGATTTTACAAAAGTTCGACTATTACGCATTCGAGTCGTCAAATACTGAAATCGGCAATATTATGAATATTCACAATTTCAAATATATTTTAACGAAAGACAAAATAATGTGGTCAAAATAGCGAAACACCAGAAAGTCGAACGGTCGAAATAGCGAGAGCTATTTCGACCGTTCGACCGTTATGGCAAAATTTCAATATGGTAGAGATGTCACATGGTAGAGATGTTACATGGTAGAAATTTTATCAAATCATTTTTTTTTGTGCCAGAGTTGTCGCGGTATATTTATCTACCGACAGAAATGTTCTGGTAGAATATACTCCTGGTACCAAAAATTCAAAAATTAACTCTATCAGGCAAATCTTTACCTGATCAAACTCTACCAAGGATATTTCAACCAAGAGAGAGACTCTATCATTTCTCAACTCTCCCAAAATTTTTCTCTACCATAGGCATTCTCTACCAATGAACAATCTCCACCGTAGACATTTTTATCAAACCCATCTCTACCATATCCCACTCTACCGACAAAAACTCTCCCAGGAAAATTTCCACCATGGTCAATCTCTACTGGAAAGACATCTCTATCAATAAGGGCGATCTCTACCATTGTCTACATCTACATTACTGCTGCAGTAATTCAGTATGTAAGTACTAAGTAAGTAAAGTCAAACCAAAGAAAAGTCAACCAACAAAAAAACACTATCCAAGCCTAAAACTACCAAGTTTGTTCACTACCATGGTCATACTCTACCAACGAAGAATTACTAGCGTACGTATATGAGGTATTCCACGTCAAACCGGCGGACTTTTTCCCTGACCCTCGCCGACTTGGGTAATTATTTTTTATATGATTATATGAAGTCTAAAGGACACCCTGAATTTTTTTCAGATTTTTCTGAACAGCCATTTTGAAAAAAAGAAAAAATCCAAAAAAAAAAGCCCCTTTTTAAAAATCTGAAAAAATTCCTAAAAATCGGTGATTATATGCCAAACATTTTAAGCTACCGCCCGTAGTGGAAGTACGATTTTTTCTGTGTGTTAATCGGCTAATAACGTTAAAAAATTCCAAAAATATCGAAAAACACTTACTCCGGCCCAATAGTTGAATATTTTGGTGCCTAAAACTAATTTTCGTCACAATTTTCGAACAATCAAATCAAAATTAGAACACCGATCCCATAGGATCCTCAAAAAGAATTGATTTTTATAAAATATGAATGAATAAAGATGAATACCTCAACTTTTTGCCTGGCTCAATTTTTTTTGTCTTGTACTGGTCTAAAATATCCCAAAAAAATTTTTGGGTACGAAAATATTCAACTATTGGCCCGAAATGAGTGGTTCTTGATTTTTTGAGAATTTTTTCAACTTTAATAGCTCATAAAAACACAGAAAAAATCGTACTTCCACTACGGGCGGTAGCTTAAAATGTTTGGCATATAATCACCGATTTTTAGGAATTTTTCAGATTTTTAAGAAGGGGCTTTTTTTTGGATTTTTTTTTTTTTCAAAAATGGCTGTTCAGGAAAATCTGAAAAAATTTCAGGGTGTCTTTTAGACTTCATATAATCATATAAAAAATAATTACCCAAGTCGGCGAGGGTCAGGGAAAAAGTCCGCCGGTTTGACGTGGAATACCTCATATATATCTATATACAGTGTAATATATAGTTATATTACGCTAGTAATTCTTCGTTGGTAGAGTATGACCATGGTAGTAAACAATTTTGGTAGTTTTAGGCTTTGATAGTGTTTTTGTGTTGGTTGACATTTCTTTGGTCGAGATCGAGCGGTAGAGATTCTTACGGGTAGGCTTTTTTTTTGGTAGGCTCGTAAAGGTGCCTTTTTTTCTTGGTTGACATTTCTTTGGTAGAAATCGCGCGGTAGAGATTCTTACGAGTAGGCTTTTTTTTTGGTAGGGTTGTAAAAGTGCCAAAAAAAGCAGTAAACAAGTAATACTGCAGTAATAAGTAAGTAATAATCTACATTACTGCAGTAAAGATAAATTTTCATCAATGGTAGAGATTGTCCTTGGTAGAAATGTCTCTTCAGTAGAGATTGACCATGGTGGAGATTTTCCTGGGAGAGTTTTTGTCGGTAGAGTAGGATGCAGTAGAAATGGGTTTGGTAGAGATATCTACGATAGAGATTGTTTATTGGTAGAGAATGCCTATGGTAGAAAAAAATGTTGGGAGAGTTGAGGAATTATAGAGTCTCTCTCTTGGTTCAAATTTCCTTGGTAAAGTTTGGTCAGGTAGAGATTTGTCTGATAGAGTTAATTTTTGATAGAGTTGTTGCTGTGCCATAATTTTTTTTCAGGTAGAATTTTTACGTTTGGTAGAGTTGTTTCGATGTAGTATTAGAGTATTGGTAGAGTTGTTACGGGACATTTTTTTAGGGTAAAGTTGAATTTTGGTAGAGATGTTTCTGGTAGAGTTGTAAATCTGACCAATTTACAATTTTATTTCCGTGCAGTGAAAAGTTGTATTTCATGTTTTTATCGAATCGATCGATATTGTTCGTACTTTAGCGTATATCGATTGTTTCTAGTAACCAGTGAGATGAACATTTGTGATTATCTTTTTTTTAATATTTAAAGGCTTTCCAGCCAAAGATGTCTGATAAGCTTTGTACAGAATGGGTGAAAATTACGAAAAAAACATTTTACGAGTTGCTCTAAGAAATTGACAGTAATGCGTTTTCTATTATTGGTTATATTTTTGCAAAAGTTACAAAAAAAGAAAGCTCCTTCTTAATTGACAGCTTTCGGTTGATATTCATAGTGAACTTTTCCACTAAACAATTTGATTCAGCCTATTTCTAAACAGCAATATGAAAAAACAAATTTATTCATTTCTACACTTTTTTTGTATCGGAATTTTTTTCATACTAATTTTTTATTTTTATTCTTATTGCGTAAAATAACCGTACTGTAGAACAATTGTATTTCAAATGAATTGTAAATTAATAATGATAATTTATGTAATGAGTTTTTGTGAAATTTGAACTTTATTTTTCGCCAGGTTAGCATTGGCATTTTTTGAGATTATTATTTATGTGGTGCATTCTTATGAGGTTCTCTTATTATTTTTTTGTGAGGTTTCAAATGAATGAGACAATTTCTGTAAGGTTTAAGAATCACAGAAAAAGACAAATAATCACAGAACACAAACAATTGTTCGAGATTCTGAGGAGGGATTCCCAAAAGGATAAAATCATTTTGTTCTTTTTTCATTTACTAAATTAGTCATTTTTGCTCTATCCAATATTAATAGGAAGAGAGGAAAAAGTCTTGAACAATAATTATTTATTTTAACATATGTTTACGTAAAATCGTTCGTAAGTTACTCGATCGATAAACCTTTCAGGCACAAGTGCTGCTCTCTAGATTCCAGAATTCAACATATAAATTAAAATTCCAAACATGATCTGATGGTCCAGAAGAAACCTAAACTTTTAGAATACACTTTTATTACAGCTTTCCACGTTAACCGACGTCGATAAAAACGTTCTTGTTATTATCATCAACGGAACAAAACAGCTTATCTCTTGCCGATAATATTCATTTATTGATTCATTAACAGGCTCCACATTGGACGAATCGCATAAAAATAATTCCCGTCACAATATTCTTCTGGAACGTCGAATATTAATGGGATGAGAAATTTATATATTTCTACATCAATTAATTTTATTTTTCGAATCATTTTTTAATCTAATCGAATTAAAAGTAAATTTCAAATCGAAGAATCGAGACAAAATTTGCACAGCGATTGATTTATAAAATATGGAAAGTCAACGAACAAAACTATAACTAAAGACGAACTAAAAAGTTAATAATTGTTACTCACTCTACACTCACTCTACACTCCGCTGTGTTACAAAGATGATTACCGAAACTGAAGTGGGGAAGGAACGAGTCAATGGTCGAAATGCTCCAATTTCCGTAAAAATTCATAGATCGCGATAAATAAAAAACTATTTTCTTCGTTTTTTCAAGATCTTTCCGCTAATTTTGGTAAACAGTTCAAATGCTCATTCGCAACATACTATAATCTCGAGATAGTTGATAAAAAAATTATTCAAAATTAGTTTGGTAGTTGAAAATCGATGATAATGTAGCTTTTAAAAATTCCAGGAGGCCAGAACTTCGCGGTTTTACATAGATGAATATCGAAACTACAACTTAGAACTTTAACGGGAGAAACCAGTTTAGGAGGCCGAAATTTTGGTGTTTTTCGTGAATTTTTTTAACAATGAAGGAATAATCAGAATTTGTTTAAACTTGGAGGATATTTTATTCGTGTTTTGAAGTACACTTTGTAATTTTTTCAAGTCATTTCCGCTGGAAATAGTGGAGTTAGGAGCTGCTGTCCATGGACGACTTTTTTTCAACTGCTGCGCATTCTAGCTCAAAATGTTATTGACCAATAGTTCTGAAAATTTGCGTGAATATTCTTTATTCAATTACAATCTATATGAACCTAACTCTGGGATGATATTATTATTAAAAATCTTTTTGTAATGCAAAAAATGTGAAAAAACATGGTATAAAAACATGACATTGTGTTCAAACACCTCAAAAACATGCAATTTTCAACTTTTTTGATCACAGTTAGGTTCATATTCTTAAGAAATATGTTGTTAACGAAAAAAGAAAATTGTAATGATTACAGATAAAAATTGTAACTTCAGGAATGCCCACCAGCAAAAAACTCGGATGGCGATCGTCCATGGACAGCAGCTTCTAACTCCACTATTTCCGGCGGAAATGACTTGAAAAAATTACAAAGTGTACTTCAAAACATGAATAAAATATTCTCCAAGTTTAAACAAATTCTGATTATTCCTTCCCTGTTAAAAAAATTCACGAAAAACACCAACATTTCGGCCTCCTAAACTGGTTTCTCCCGTTAAAAGTGATCAGATCTGAGGCCCTTGCACCAGCCCATTTCGATATATAAAAAAGTCGTTTTTAGGGTATATTATTGCGAGGGACGGTCCTCCTGAAGGAGAAGGGGGGAGTCATCTTTCGATAAAGACAACAAATCGTTCAAGAATATTTTGCAGAAATGAAAGTCTAAATAATAAGTATTGAACTAACATTATCATGACATCTAAGTGCATCATGGATTATTTTATATTATGTAAAGTCTTGATATTCAAATCGATTAATTGAAAATGATCCCCATAACCGGTGAGCTTAACGAGACGGATGTGTATCATCTCCGATGATCTCGCTCGTGCTTTACCTTTAAAGCTTTGAGTCGCGAAATCCTTAAACGCTTTATCCCAGACTAAATAAAAACATTGTTCGAACGCTACCGTATCCCGGACCTGCACCGCGGATTTCGTATATTTTCTGAATCAATATTGGCCTCTTTCTCCCTCTTCCTCGTCTTCTTCTTCTTCTTCTTCTTCTTGCCCCTTTCCCCCTCGTCTCTTCTGTGACGACCTTGCTCTCGATAATATATAATCTCAGGTATACGCATGAAATGATCGAGACGTGATCTGCTGGGGGTACGTCATATTAAGACATTCAATATTTATAAGAATTAATAATTGATAATTTCATTTTCATTTGTTTTTTTTTTACACAAAAACAATTTTTTTCATTTTATATTCACGTATTTCTTCATTTTTTTCATTATCGTAAAACATCTGTTTAGACTTTTTCCCTGCAAAAACATGATTCGAAGGAATGAATAATCAGGCCTCGCAATAATGTGATAAAATTATGTTTTTTCTCCTTTTCATATTTTTTGTACAATTTTTTAAAAATTCATTATATCTTTGTTCACGTGAAAAATCGTTTATATTATATTTGGCTTTTTTTAAACTACGGCTTTAAAAATGTTCATCTTTATTTCACAAAACGTCAGTCCAGACTTTTTTCTCCAACAGAGAAAAAAATAACCAGACGTGACAATAAAATAGTTAAATTACGACCTTTGCACACAAGAGAAAGAGCGGAAGAAAAATGTTGATATACTAGATCATCACTTCTCGACTCCACTTCTCGAGTTTAACGAACGGAGAGTCAGAATTTCGGGTTTTCTTATTAGTGAATAGCTTCGCTTTGGAACGTGACCACTCGAAAAGTCTTGATGAACATGAACTCAACACTCGAGAGCACAAATTTTGACAACTCTCTTTCTGTCTTTTTTCTCAAGAAACGTCAAATCGATGATGAGATCCTGTTTTTCACGAGATCCTATTTTTTTTCTTGACAATTACATCCTGGCCAAAAATCCCCTCCCCGGGGAAAAAACCTTGGACAAGTACATTTGTTGACCCCTGTTTCCATTTGTTTTCACAGAAAAAAACTACCCAAAAAAGTACAAAATTTTTAAAAAATTGGCAAGTTCGAGACAGGAAAAAGAAGATTGTTTCTATAAAATAACTATACTCCAAATGACAAATAGAAATGAAAAACTTCACATATTTCATCGAGATCCCAAGAAAAAAAGCAACAATGCCCATCGTGAGTGTCCGGTAAAAAACAGAGTCTACAAGTAAATGATCGATTTGTGCATAAAAAAAAATAATTACTTTACAAAAACAGAAATGGTAAAGCCAATGATTTACGTTCAGCACTAAAATTTATAATATCAATGATAGGACAAGTATTTTATTGTCGCGTGAGGATGGAGTATTTAAAAAAAAGGAAAAATTAGTTGGTTATTGAAAAAAGTCACCAATGTACAAAAATAAAAATCGGTCAAAAGAACAAAGTCCAGAAAAAAAATCGGGATGAAAAGAAACTTGAAGAAAAAAATTTCAAACGAAAAAAATTAGATTGAAAAAAAAAATTCGGCCGAAGTACTTGGCGAGTTTGTAACACATACAACATTACGTAAAATACATTACATGATCCAAGCTAAGCAAAAAAACTCGCCAAGTACTTCGGCCGAATTTTTTTTTTCAATCTAATTTTTTTCGTTTGAAATTTTTTTCTTCAAGTTTCTTTTCATCCCGATTTTTTTTCTGGACTTTGTTCTTTTGACCGATTTTTATTTTTGTACATTGGTGACTTTTTTCAATAACCAACTAATTTTTCCTTTTTTTTAAATACTCCATCCTCACGCGACAATAAAATACTTGTCCTATCATTGATATTATAAATTTTAGTGCTGAACGTAAATCATTGGCTTTACCATTTCTGTTTTTGTAAAGTAATTATTTTTTTTTATGCACAAATCGATCATTTACTTGTAGACTCTGTTTTTTACCGGACACTCACGATGGGCATTGTTGCTTTTTTTCTTGGGATCTCGATGAAATATGTGAAGTTTTTCATTTCTATTTGTCATTTGGAGTATAGTTATTTTATAGAAACAATCTTCTTTTTCCTGTCTCGAACTTGCCAATTTTTTAAAAATTTTGTACTTTTTTGGGTAGTTTTTTTCTGTGAAAACAAATGGAAACAGGGGTCAACAAATGTACTTGTCCAAGGTTTTTTCCCCGGGGAGGGGATTTTTGGCCAGGATATAACTTCTTTTTTCTGAACAGCTCCGAATCCTAGAATTTTTACATGATAACAGATAATCCTTGAATATCTATGCTGACATAATCAGTAAAATCCTAGCTCAATATCAAATATGCAATGCGATGCTATAAAGAAAAAGCGAACGAACTTAGTACAGCTTGCACAAACAAAGCGCAGAAATTCATTTCAGTTAACACCTTGCGTCTCCTGCAGTATATTGAGAAATTCGATACATATATTTGGTGCGTCTCAGCAATGTGCATTTCACTAATATGAGAAAAACATGAGCGAAAGGCCAAAACTGAAACCGTATAGAAATATTTGTGAAACACTTTTTTTTTAACAAATCATATCACAATGCACACTAAAAACTTGAATGAATATTGAATTTTTACATTATTTTCTCATGCTTTTATTTCCACTTATATCTTTTGCACAAGCCTGACCGAGCGATGCCATTACACTATTGCTGAATTTCTGATCCTTCGACTTGTTGTGAAATATGATAACAGATGATCCTTGAATATTTACGCTAACATAATCAGTAAAACCCCAGCTCAATATAAAATATATAGTGCGATGCACAAAAAGAAAGAGCGAAGGAACTTAGCACAGCTCGCAGTAACGAAGCGGTGATCCTTGTATGCAAAGGAAATAAGGCATCTCTTGTTTCCGCAAGGAATAGCAAATGCTTCATTGCTTTAAGTTTCACCAGTTTTTTTAGATCGAATTGTCGAAGCAGAGAATCTCAGCCCAATTCACAGCTCGCAGTGCCTTCAGTATATTGGTAAATTTCTTGAAGCCGAACAGAAAAACTGAAGGAACTGAGCACAACCTGCAGAATATTGGAAATTTTATGTTTATTTGTAGACCGCACCTGAAAAGTATTGGAAATCATGATTTCACGACAAAAGTAATTTGTCAAATTTTTATAATTAAAGTATTTCATCAACAATTAATATTTTTACAGGTTTTTATTTATGAGCACATGATACATCTTGTCGCAACTATTTTCATACACTCACTTTTGGAAAAAAAGCAGTCTTTTGATCTGTAAGAAAAATTTAAGTGACATGATTGAAAAACAAAAAATCGTTGCGTTCTAGATCGAAACTTCAACATCATTATTTGCGAATTCACGCATTTTCAGAACGTTTAATACTGATTTTTTGAGGTTATGTTCGTCGTATTTTCTAGCACTTATTCCGGCCACACGAATTAATGGTTTTATTCGGATTATTTTATACGGAAAAATAAAAATGATAACCTCAACGAGTGGTGAGGTTTGGCATTTCTGGAATCCGAAACACAAATGATTTCATCAACGGGTGCGAGGTTATCTTTTTTAATTTCGCTAATGATTAATTCCGAGATATTAAAAAATATTATTACCACATTTCGCAATATTTATATATTACCGTTTTTTCGCACTATTTATATATTCAAACTATTTATGAATCACGATTTTTTACAATCTAAAAAACACGCGATTTACACGACTCGCACTTTACCCTGTCAAAAGTCAAAACTCAAAACTACCGTTACACTGGTTAAACATTCAAAATTTCCGTGGTATAGGTGTAGAGAAATGTAGTCACAGGGCCACGTTTTAAAACATCACTCGTGTGCACACTGGTTTACCGGTTTTTCGCACTATTCAAAAGTTTCCGTTTTTTCGCACTATTTATATATTACCATTTTTTCGTACTATTTATCCAAAAAACACGCGGTTTACACGTTCAAACATTCAAACTGTCCGCCGGATCGGTACAGAGGAAAGTCGACATAACCAAAAACATCGTAAGTAAAGAAAGTTTCCGCCGGATCGGTACAGAAGAAAGTCACTCGCGACCAATAGAAACTCGTCGCTTCCGTCACCGGAGACCAACTTTCATGAAAATGGGTCATGATGGGCATCAAAAGCCCTTTGATCGTGTCGTCTGCGCGCATATACAGACACACTGAATCTTTCAATGTGTTGGCGCTTTTGCATAACTTTGCATGTGCAAAGTTTTTTCTCAGCAATTACGGCATCAATCGTGCTGATTTAAAGCTCAATCGAGGGAGTCTAGCGTAATTAGTCTCCAGTTCAATTTTCAGATCATAATATTTCTTCTGGGCTCCACAATTAAAGAAAATGGATCCCCCCACCACCGAATTTGCTTTATTCAGAGATAATATACTCGGGTGAGTCTCGGGCCAGCAGACGACAGAGCTGTCAAATGTACTTGTCCCGAGACTCTACCGAGTCTCTTGATTACGAGTTCAAGAGTCCGATCTTGAAGTTCGATACAAAACAAAAAAGGAATTTTATCCCAAAAGTATGTTAAAAACATTGCAGTCACATGAATTCTTATCATTTTTTCATTTTATTGTCAGGAAATACAGCTCCTTGGATTTGAAAATATTCTTTTTTCTCAAAATTAAAACCAGACAGTATTTATTTCCAGAGAAGCCTCTAAAATCGTTTAAAAAGTTCAAAAAATCGATTGTTTTTTTTTTTTCGAATCGATACGCGAATCTCATCGTTGTTTTTCTTCCTAATTGGCGTTTGTCCTTTTCTTCTCAAACATTTATTCCCGTAAAGGAAGGAAAACTATATAGACAATGTATACCTGAAACAATCGAAGCCACTTTTGCCACTCGACTCTTTTTTCAAGAGCTTCTCGACCTTTTTTTCGAAAACTATACACGAATACACACATACATGTATATAAAATAAAAAAAATACACACAAATAGATATTTATCATGTGATTCTGGTATTAGGGAAATTAAGAAAAATTCAAGCACTCGTGACTTTACGAAATCCTTGGCTCGATCACGTATTATCCTCGCAGCACTAGTCCTTTGAAGATCTTCTCTTTGGAAGATCCTGCGGTTGATCCTAAAATCGCGATATGTTCGAGTTTTCCGACCGGTGCTCCCGAAACATTTGTTTCAGCTTATGGTATATAGATATATGTATGTGTAAGAAGGATTTTCGACCAGACGGCCTAAAACTTATCGTCTTATTTTTCGTCTGCGGTCGCTACCTGGGACTTGCTGGTGCGAATATTATACCGCGTGGTAACGAATTTTCCTTGTCCCATTGGTGGCGAGCATCTGGAAAGACTTACGAGACGTACACAGTCCTCACTTCTTTTCGTTTTTCTCGTTCAGTAGGAAAAAGAACGAGGTCGAGGTTCCTTAAGAGGGAGAACGAGAGAAAAATCGGGAGAGAATCGGTCATGACATTTGTTCCTACGTGCAGTAGCCTCGGCAACCCGGATATTCGTCAAAAGGTCAAAAACTCTCTTGTCGCCCTGAAAGTTCAACAAAAATCACGAGATATATATTATTAATATTGGCGAAATAGGAAGAGGACGATTGAGGGTAACGGAACGATTTTACTGGTGAAAGGATTATCGAAGAGCTACCGATTTAAAGCCCCTTTCCTCTGTACACCAATAGCGCCACCAGTTAATCATCACCCACGGTTAATCCGATAAGGAATCTCTACATAAGGGAAAAACGCGCGGACATTTATTCTCATTCATAAGCGATCAAAACGTCCAAAACCTTTGCATCCTTCAACTTAAGTCGTTTAAACTTTGGGCAAGACTTTTTGTTGCTCTGTGACTACCCCGAATTCGGTCCAGGGAATCCCCGACGGCACGCGCACTCTTGTACTCTCATATTTATACTTATATCTCTTGCACGAAACAATTGTCTGCTTGTCAAAAATATTACGTTTTTTGTCACTTTTTTATATTATCGCACGTTTCGAATTGAAATTTGAAATATTTACGATATTTTTTGAAATGCTCATAAAATACAAAAAATAAATATACACTCAGAGAAATTTATGGTGCAGGCGACCATATTTTAACCATATTAGATGTTTCCCTGGGGTGAAAGAAATATTTTATGGTAACGATAATTCGAATGAATGTGGTTCTATTTACTGTATTTTATTAGTCGATTGCATTATGTGCGTATATTGGCTGCAACAATAATCTTCGCAAATATATGTTGCGTATTTGTTACCAGAGGATAGTAATACCTTTTTAGTAAAATGTATAGAACCTTTTACGATCGAAATAATGCACTCGATTATGCTCATGGTAGAAGGTACCGATGTGTATATCGATGTAATTTTTTTTCACGTGCATGCCAACCATGTTCATGTTACATTATGTTAATAGTCACTATTATGAGATATTCTAATGAGGCCTATCCATTGAAAGTTATTAACGGGAGAAACCAGTTTAGGAGGCCGAAATTTTGGTGTTTTTCGTGAATTTTTTTAACAGGGAAGGAGTAATCAGAATTTGTTTAAACTTGGAGGATATTTTATTCATATTTTGAAGTACACTTTATAATTTTTTCAAGTAATTTCCGCCGGAAATAGTGAAGTTAGAAGCTGCTGTCCATGGACGACTTTTTTTCAAATGCTGGGCATTCTAGCTCAAAAAGTTATTTACCAATCGTTCTGAAAATTTGTGCAAATATTCTTTATTCAATTACAATCTATATGAACCTAACTCTGGGATGATATTATTATTAAAAATATTTTTTTAAATGCAAAAAAGGTGAAAAAATATGGTATAAAAACATGACATTGTGTTCAAACACCTCAAAAACATGCAATTTTAAACTTTTTTGATCACGATTAGGTTCATATTCTTAGGAAATATGTTGTTAACGAAAAAAGAAAATTGTAATGGTTACAGATAAAAATTGTGACTTCAGAAATGCCCACCAGCAAAAAACTCGGATGGCGATCGTCCATGGACAGCAGCTTCTAACTCCACTATTTCCGGCGGAAATGACTTGAAAAAATTACAAAATGTACTTCAAAACATGAATAAAATATTCTTCAAGTTTAAACAAATTCTGATTATTCCTTCCCTGTTAAAAAAATTCATGAAAAACACCAAAATTTCGGCCTTCGAAACTGGTTTCTCCCATTAATCACCATATAAATGGTGAAAAAATGGTTAAATTCACAAAAGTTCAGTCCAACAATAAATATGCTACAGCATATCATATTTTTTATATCAATAGCAACTTGCTTATAGTGTTGCTTGGATTATTTGCTCATTTCGGAGAGCAAGTGTTACATGCAGTAGAAATTTTGAATTGAAATTGCACGAGAAGTCAAAATGACTGGTCTGGTAAATCCAATGATAAATACTAAAATTATAGTTCAATTAACTATAATATCATTTTCCTGACAATTTTCTTTAGTTAATTTTACCATACGACGTCCAATCATACGTGTTTGTTGTAGATATCATTGACTTCTCTCTCAGTGTATCGTTTTTTTATTTATGTCTCAATTTTTCTAACTATTACTTCAGACTCGATATTCGAAAACCCAAACATTATTCTTACAAGGTTGAGAATTTGTAACAATGAGCCTAAAAATACGCGTTACCGTAAACCCGATTCAGGATGAACTGGTTTTTCTTAGGCTAAAGTACTTTATTTACGGAAGTTTAAACCAGTTTAGCCTAAAAATTAAGTCAGGATTATGGACAAACGTATAATTGAAATTGGCAAAAAGTATAGTAGGATTTCCGGAGTAGGAAACGGAAATCGAGTCTCATTTTGGTCTCTCATACGAAAAAGATTCATGCGCGTGTATATATATATATATATTAGCATTTGAAGGAAGTTGTTCGCGTGGAAAGAGCGCAAAAGAGGGCGATATAGCGAGAAAGATCAAAGGGCCGCGACAACGGATATGTGTAAACCTCAGCCGACTCGGCAAATGCCCGAAATGTTCTCTTCCGCGCGGGTTAAAGAAAATCCGGGACACCGCGCGCACGCGGCACTCCACGAAAAAGTATCTCTCGTGTCCGTCCTCGATGCTTCGAATACTCTCCTCTTTTCGTATATTCACGAGAAAAACTATCAAAGAACCGCGAACAGATAAATGTAAGCTGCCGTTTAGCGAGAAATCTTGACTCGCTAATTTTAATTACCAGCTGATTTACGTTTCTGTATCTCTGCACGGGACACTTATGAAAAAATTTTCATCGCTAATTTCACCGCTCATACGTTAAAACTTCAACGCAATATTTTTCGCGCTCGTATTTTCATTTTTTTTTTTTCAATTTTTTTTACTTGCAAAACAAAACTCAAATGTCGCGTGTACCAAATTTTCAATTCTATCGAATATCCTTTGAGGATATAAAGATTTTTTTATATTTTAAGAACTTTTGACGTCTTTTGATCACAGCCAAAATTACGAGACTTAATAAACACGTTATATGCTTTTGCATTGCAAGAATGCACGTAAAACCTCCGATTTCTATGTGAGGCTGTCACAAATATGAATAATTCCATGAAATAATAAATATTCTTCAGTTTGTAAGCTTAATCCGTCAGTAGATATCAAAAAATAGAAACTTTAAAATTTTCAAATACTCCAAGTTTGTAAATTGCAAAAATTCTCAAGATAAATAATAAAATAATAAAAAAGGGAGAAAAACATTGCACTTGCAAAATTTTATTCCATTATACTGGGTGACGAATTAACTTAATGATTATTGGATCAATCATTAATTCAAATTGACTTGGCTCGAGATGAGGCCGCACCACGTGCCAATGCATTATGAGTATCCAAATGTACACAGACTCATTTGTCCCCAACCGCCTATATATGCCTCCCACTTGCCCGCTAATGCAAACACAAAAGTATGATAGGATAGACGTATAGAGATAAACGTCGGGGTGTCTGCAATATTCAGTTTGATTTGATGCCATGGTTCGTCACCCCCGGAGCTGTTTTCACACAAAACAAAGAAAACCCTCTCTTCTCCTTCTCTCTCTCTCTCTCTCTCTCTCTCTCTCTCTCTCTCTCTCTCCCCCCCTCTCCCCTTTTCTCGCTCATTTTCCCATTGATATTTTCCTTTCTATTTTTCTCCATCGAACGATCTGACACTTGGCCTCATAACGTAATATTCTTTTGCCACCCTTCAGCAATTCTCTCTTTCTCTTCCACCACGCCTCTCTCTCTCTCTCTCTCTCTCTCTCTCCCCCCCCCCCCTCTCTCTCTCTCTCTCTCTCTCTCTCCCCCTCCTTTAACACAAAAAATGAACAATATTTGAAAATTTTTTGTGAAAATCGTAAGAACGAAATTCTCAAGATTTTATCATTCGCCCAAATTTTTATTTTCCCAAACTGACTGCTAAATTTTGATGTCAAATGGAATATCAAAAATTTGAAAAATTGTATAGTACAAGTAAAAATTGACTATACACTCCCTAATTTCACATCCATTTGAAAAATTACGAAAAAATATATTTTTTCATGAAAATTTTTATTCGGGCTTGTAAATGTTTATCGCATATTAATTTAATTGAATTTCGTGACATAGGCCCTTAAAGCAAGCCTCAAATTGCCATTTTTATACTCCCCCGGCCAGGAAGTTCTGGAGAATTTTCTCCTCGTCACTTTATTTCTCTCCTCCATACACACACACAAATACTTAAATTTCTATATATATATATATATATATATATATATATATATAGTTGGTCATAGGCTAAAATATACTTTTTCAGCAGACTGCGTGGCACCCGATGAAGATCTCGCGGCAGACGCAAAAGAGAGAAAAATCTATGTTGGCGACACGTGACGAGTTCTCTTATTCTCGTGTGTCACTCCTTCCTCCTTGCTCTCTCGCCCTTCTCTCTAAAAGAGGATACTAGGACGACTCTGTCGTGGGCTTGTCCTGGGGGTTACCCCGGCAATAAGGAAGTAGCCCCCGTTGCTTAAAAAAATACGTACCCGCTAAATATCGTTTTAAGGGCCGGTGTGGCCTGAGAAAACATCGCGCGAGAGAAACGCGCTTTCTTCGCTGTCATATGCGTATTTTCTTATTTCTTTTTTTTTTTTCATCTTTCACTTCTCTTTTTTTCGATCAAATCGCTCATCGTCATCCTTATTCATCGTACAACGTACATCTCGTACTCAATAAATAATATTACAATATATTTATTTACGTGGCAATAGTAAAAAAATGGTATTTCTTGGAAAGAATATAATATCAATATTAAATTAATATCTGTGAATTTGTTGCTGCAAAAGCTGCGATGGTGAAAAAAAGGTATAAAAAAAAAAATACGAAAACCCTGGGTGTCCTTGTTTTTTGGGACCGACTGGTCCAGACAGCGTGGCACCAAATCAGAAAGAGGAAACCCTCGAAATCTCCCGGTCCGAAAAAATTCTTCCTGTGGACTTCAAAGAGAGAGAGAGCGGGAGAGAGAGAGAGAGAGAGAGAGAGAGAGAGAGAGAGAGAGAGAGACAGCGAGAAGAAACCCCCCAGAACGTGACCAGCCCGACTCAGGGTCCCGTTTCTTTTCCTCTTTATATCCTCTTGTCCAAAGCCCTCTCTCGCCTAATTAACGGCCTGACGAAAGCGAAGGAGCAATTAACGCCCGGGCATTTCCTATTTCTTCTAGTGCGATGAAACGTTTTTTTTTTTTTTGCTCATTCTCCCTTCGCGTCACGAAGCGACGCGTGGGAGCAAAGGCACACGTGGGAAATCCTGCAAGGATCTTCACGTGGATCCCATTCATCAACGATCCTTAAAGCCTCGGATCATTCACGTGGGATTAAAAAATTCACACTCTTTTTTGTTTTTTTTTTCTTCTTGAAAATCGTCAAAAGTCAATACTTTCTTCTTGATTATTTTTCCTCCGGTCCTTTGCTTCGAATAAATATGTTTACCTAATTCTATTTGTTTCGATAGAAAAAGAGGGGCGTTTTAGTATCCGACTTAATAGAGCCATCCATTCGTACATGTTCATTTGTTGGACAGGCAATGCCCAAGAAACCAGACACGAAAGACTTTCATTTATCAAATACACGTTTTTATACCTATACTTATGTATGCAGACATATATACCTATCGGAGAAGTCCTGACGCACGTAAAAGCTTCGCTGATGATGGTAGACGTCTACCGGTAGCCATGCTGCTGTCAGTTAACAGCATATACACGAAGAACACCTCTCACACAATCTCTATCTCACTCACATTCTCATCAACCATTACGAGCCTCGCGTAGAACGAATAAATAAGACACGAAAGTGTACGCCCACCAAACGTCCACTATAACACTTTTTTATCTCATTCCTGGCGCTTAAGTGTATAAATATATAGGCTTGTATTGATATATACCGTAAAATGCGGATATATATATATATATATATATATATATATGTACGTATATAATTTGCATCGTATCAAGAATGAGTGGATGAAAAGACGAAGGGAAGATACGCTATAAAAATATGGCGGAATGACTTTCGTGCTCGCAATTCAGTCATTCAACTATATATGTGAATGTAAAATGAAAAAAAAAAAAAAAGAAAAAAAGAATATAACCCTTGCTGGAAAGATGAATCGGGCGAATGATTTATGAATTTATTATAATACAATAATAACGATCGTTTTTTGTAACACTCCGGTAGTAGTCGAGATTTGCGAATTCAACGTCGACTGATTTATGAAAATGTTTTTGTGAGATGCTTCTTTCTTTTTCTTTTTTTTTGTTTGAATTTTTTACTTTTTTCAGGACAGCTTTTAACGAGATTGTTAGGATCGTTTTGGCGACTTATGGATATTCAGATAATTGTGATAGCCACCGTTCGATCGTTGCGTTAATAAATGGTTACTTCCCTCTGTTGAATTTTTGACAAATGACACTTAAGAATTTTTTTCAGTTTCAGAGTCCACGTTTTTTGTATTTTTTTTTTTACTGCTATTGTTATTTGCAAATTGCAAAAAAAAAGGAAAAAAAATGTTGATTTTTCCTCTGTTTTCGAATTCCATTAATCCAAATAGTATTTTCGAATTATTTTATAACCGAGCACTTTGAAATTTTCTCTGATATTATGAGGAACGTGACAGATCAGTAAATTGAACAATTAACACATAAATTAATGACCGGACGAGAAACCAAAGAATGGTGAACTTATCAGGAAACTTGGTCCCGTTTTTTCTCCATCTTAGCGCGTACGAAAATGAGTCGGAAAATTTCAGAGGAAAGTCAAGCTCGGATACACGCTCGTTCAAAGATTCACGATGTTTTGACACGATGGCACCTTCCAGGATAATCCTTTAAACGGGCACGGCGGGTGGCGCATTTCCTTTTCGTCTTTTCGCTATAGATATATATACACGCTGCATATATAGTTCGTGTCGTGTCCCAACGATCTAGGAGTCACCTCAGCCTCGCCCTTGTCTTTCCCCAAGGATTTTACAGAATCGCAACCAGATGAAAAAGGACGGAAGTGGTACAAGAAAAAAAAATGCTCCTGCTACGCTGCTGGAAATTTTGGTACTACGAATTCGAAAATATAATCCCCAGGGTCAATCCGGCACACGAGAGCTTTTGGACCGCATCTTTGATGCGAGTAAAACGTCGGAAAGTACGTTCGTTTAATCCTCGTTAAAGGAGTAAGAAGCCGAGTTTTGGAGCGCGGACCACGCGCCACCAGGGACTTTAGTCCATTGCGAACCATCTCAAAAATGCCTGGTAAAATGTTTACACTTTCTTCCTTCATATATATATATATATATATATATTCAATATCCTTTGGTCGGGAATGTTGAGGGATCGATTAGGCGGATTAGTCGAGGAAACGGTGCGTAAAGAGTCAGTACTTTTCGTACGTACTTTGCGTACTCTTTCACCACGCGGATTGTCTCCGAAGAATAATAATAAATTGTCAGCTGGTACGTAAGCAAATGGACTCGAAGCTGAAGCTTGAGCACATTTAAAAGTCGTTTTCTCAGTAGTTAAACCAGATTCTTATCACCTGCTAGTCAAATATATTTTATCCTAATTTTCTGCTCTAAACGCAATCATTTTAGTGTATTAATAGATTTCGATAAACTGCTGTAAACTCTAGTGAATTTTTTTCTTTTTAGACATAATAAAGATCTACAGAAAATAATCGTTGCCCATAATAATTGATAATTGAGAAAATAATTAAAATTGATGCCGTTTTTATTCGTAAGAAAAAATAAACAAGATTTCTTTTACGTAATGAGATAGTGATATAATTTCGTCAACGACAGAAGGAGTACATTTCGTTGCTCTAAATTCTAATTCAGAGAGTGAAGATTGGATTAAAATTCAAACGGACTGTGTGTTGCGTTTATGTAAATTTTAATGAAGGGGTCATCGAGACCCAAGAATTAGGGAATTAATGAAAAAGATGTAATCGTGTCAAGAGATGATTGACTCGATTGCAAAGACCCTCTTAGGTCGTAACTCGCGCGTGTAGCTTCGATGTCTCTTTCCATTTCTAATTTTTTTTTCATTTCTGTCTTCCTCTCGCTCTCTCTCTCATATACACATACTCTTAGCAACAATGAAATCTTTATATAAGCTCGAGCCTCCGCAAAGTCCGATGTAATTCTAGCTCGAGATACAGCATCGGATCTCAGTAAGATTTCTCTCTCTCTCCCTCTCTTTTTTTCTCCCTCTGTGAAGCTGTCAGACGTTAGTAATACTGGCAAACGAGGAGAGACGTCTTGGCTAAAGTATCGACGCCATCGCAGCGAGATCTCGACGATATCCAGACAATTATTTCGCAGTAGTACATCCCGTTGATGTCGGACGCATATTTTATATATCAGAAGCCTCCTTGAGATATACCAATTGATTAAATTCAAAGGAACATCATCTCCCACTTCTCTGGAGTTTATATCACGCGATATAAGACCTCTTGATTTTTCGCCATTTCAATATTACGATGATCCTCAAACGAATGACACGAGTGAGCACATCGATCTCATATTTATTTAGGATTCAATACATAAGTCGAGTAGTCGACTCTTTTGCCCATTTGCTTTGTGCCCAATGACCAATTCTTGCAAAGTGAATGGCCCAGTCATCCAATTAATTATCGTGCATTCAATAAATTTTCTTTTGGCTCATGAATTTGTTCACTTTTCATTGAAACATCATTTTTTTTTCATATAATTTTGAATTTCTTCAATTTATTTCAATCAATCACAAATATTTCGTTTTGTTATCATTTTTTTCGAATCTCATTACTAAAACATATTTTACTTTTGGGAATTTTGAATACTTTAAGAAAAGATGAAATTATGCTACGAAAAATGTTTGAAAATGAAATCTCCTTTAAATAAATTTCCAATTCACGAGAAATTTAAATCAGTTGAACATTTTTTTGGAACACTTGTTGCCTTCTTTCGACACCCGGCGATATTTTTATCATCGTGTTTGGTGCTTCAATTTGGCAGCGTGAATCCGACAAAAGAAATGTGTTGCTTTTCCTAACGTGTATACACATAAATGGAAAAAAATCTTTACGATTTCAGCAATAAATATACATATATACACGTTTTCTCATTTTTTTGGACCGCCGGCATCTTTTTGCCTTTTGTCTTAGGGCGTCCGAGCTCGCCTCGCATCCGGTTCCGGTCCTTATCTTACATTAACACGTGTAAGCTTCGTTCCTCTCGTCCCCTTTACGACCATTGTTGGCCACATGTGCTCTCGAGTATCGAAGACCCGAGAAGAACGAAATTCCAACCGCGAGAGGAAGAAAGTTTGAAATAGAGATAGAGAGAAAAGTTTGCTTACGTTGGCCCACATAACACGGCGGAGCTATATTGTCCATTGCGTTTAAGACACTCTCAAGTATCTCTCTTGATCCTTACAACGTTTTGATAACACCAATGCGATACTCACAGATCTCTAAAGGTTTTATTAGAGATTCTATCATCAGTGGGCGCCAATTGAGTTGTAAAATTCAATCAAATCTTCAAAGTTCAAAATACTACGAAAGAAAGATCGATACAGCGATGAGATCACTTGGATTAATTACAATTTTAATAATCAACTATTTTATTATCGTAATTAACGCGTTATCGGAGAAAACAGTATTGAGTCAGATGACTCTGTCGAAATTGAAAAAAAAAACACGAAAACGATCCAATTTCCGATCAATAATATAACTATATAAGGAGCATCTTGAGATTACTTACAATTTTATCAATTAAAAATTTGATCACATCGATAAACGTTATCATGGATCATGTAAGGGGTCAGTCCACTTTGGAGCCACGAAAAAAATGCCATTTTCGCGATTTTTTTTTGAGGATTTTATAAAAGATATGAGTATAAAAATTATTGGGCTTGATAAATAAAGTCTTGAAATACATAAAAAAAAATTTAATTCATTTTTATTCATTTTTAATTACAATAACTATAGTTTAACGTAACGCCTCAAAAATAGGTGGACTAGGTAGCTCCATCAAAACTCGGCAACGGCTTGTCTGAAACAAAAAAATCAAAGTTCATTAGATTCAGTATGATACCAGCTACAAAATGATCCTCGGATATAAAGTTTGATCAAAAAATAAAAAAATGGCAGATGAATAAAGAAAAAAGTAAAAAAAACGCGTTTTTTTCGCAGTTTTTCACAAAAAATAAAGAGTAAAAATCTAAATTTTAAAACCATCGAGGATCATCTTATTGCGAATCATGTTTGCAATATGTGGTTCAAATTTCAAGAAAATCGATTTATTAGTTTTAGAGATACGATGGAGCTAGATTTTGAAAACGTTGTTTCGAGAAAAACGCGTTTCAAGTTTATACGTTCAGGTAGACGAAATGAGGTCCTGACGTTCAGGTAAAAAAAAAAAAATACTTAGAGAGCTCGGATTTTCAAAAAATTTTAACGCAATATTTCTGAATGTATGTACTTTCGAAAACAGTAAAAAAAATCGATTTTTCGAAATTTTCAAAGTGGACTGGCTCCTTAATGCAGAGGAATACTATGAATATAAAATGGAAAATATGGGACTTATTGTTGGACTGTCGCGATTTGTCGTAAAATTTATTTTATTCCTAAAAAATGTGGCGATCCTTTGAAGAGGGGAATTTGGTCGGAAGTTTTCGCAAGAGATTTGTGATTCTGTGATCGGGTCAATGAAACGAAAGAAGAAGAGGGCAAGAGGGAGAGAGGGAGAGAAGAAAGAAAAATTCTCGTAAGAATTTCTATGAGAAAATCGTGTGCTCCTCTACTTTCCTTTCTCTCTCTCTCTCTCTCTCTCTCTCTCTCTCTCTCTCTCTCTCTCGTTTTTTTATCAATGCGAATGTACGAATCTTTTGGACCCTTTGGCAGGCTCCGATATTCGGCTAAAATCACTCGAATGTTTTTTTTTTATATGGTGGTGGGCGCCTGTGACGTTTTCTCATAAAAGATTCTGGGTTAAGGGGTATGACGAATTTTCTAATAAACGAGTAAATAATTTTCGTCACGTTCGACCGTAGGGACTAAAGGTCTATTTCTCGTACAATTTTGAGCTCTGCCATGCAGTAACATCCAGCAGCCGAGCATTGTCCAACGGATCACCCCCTTAAATAGGATTATATTAAGCTATTTCACGCCGGAAGAATAGAGTCAAATGGGAAACGTCGAAGATGTTTTGGTAGGGCGAACATGGATTGTAAAAGCTAAAGAGAGAAAGAAATAGAGAAAAAGCGATAGAATTGTGAGTAGCAGAGTGTGAAAGAGACAGAGAGAAAAAAGTTCACAGGCTCTCGGGATGCTCCTGTGTCGTTACAACGGAGTCTCTTGTCCCCGACGATGAGATTCCTGCTGGCAACCAACCACCACATCGTCAACGTGAACAAAACATGCACCAGGGGAGACCCTTAAGTGTGCCTTCGAAATAATACAGTTGCGAGTGCGAGCGAGATGAAAAGAGTAAAATATGCCCAATGTACCAAGGGGGAAAGTTGAGTTGACAGGTGAATGCTCGTGTAACATTGAGCTTGTTCATCGCCCACGCAGATTCCCACGTACACGGAGGAAAATAAACTTTTCTATCACATTGCGGAGTATGCTCGAAACGGTAAATCTTTCTCGTTGCAAAGCAAGACCAGTAAAATGCCCTTTAGCTTTTAAATGACTGTTAACCCTTTTGTCATCTAAAGATAAACATCGTAGATACGCCTTTTCGACTCTCACTTTTCGCGTCTACTGTTTATTAGCTGCTTCTCGACAGGAAATGAAGGATTAATCGTTTCTTCCTTTCATGACCTCGTTTCGCAACGAATTTCGCGTTTAACGGGGCCAGAAACAGAATCCACCCACCGATTCTAATAAAATTTGTGATCGTATGAGGATAGATACAAACCTTCGTAACTTTGTCGTCGTAGTGTGTTTTACGGGCTACGAGAATGACTCTGATATCCAAAAAGGCAGAACTCCTAATTCAACTGACCCGTTACAATACTTTTTGCTCAATAGTGCTGAAATATGTTTGTATGTGTGATGAGCAGCAGCGCATAGAACCGTATAACGTCGATTTATTTTAGCGGCCGATATTTCCATCCGTCCTAAAACGGCTGAAGCCCGGCCACGGGCCAAAATCAACACACCAGAGGACATATACGCCCTCCCTCCTCCTACTCCTTTTTTTCTCTTTCTCAGCCTCCGTTTTCTTCTGCTTTTGCTCTTTCTTACTCTCATTAATTCTGCCTCTCTGCTTTTCTCGGTCTCGTGCCTCATGAGCAAATTCGTCGCTAGTTTATCTCTGGCATTTCTGTCACTGTGTCTTCTGCATTCCTCTCATTCTCTCCTTCTCTTCATCTTCTACTTTTCTCATGCGTGAGCAGAAATTTGCATTTTGTCAGAGGATACAGATCGATTATTTTTTTATTGGTTTCTTCGGTAGATAATAATCCGGATATGTTCTGTATACACTGGAAGAATTGAATTTGAATAATTGCCAAGAAAGTCATAGGAACAAAGAGGTCGTATGGATTTTGTGAAAATTTTAACATACGTTCAAAGATACCGAGCATCGGAAAAATGTTATTTACTTTATAATATTTTCTCGATAAGTTTTTTTAAGAAAAAAACGGGATGAAAAATTGGGTCGAAACATCGATAAATTTCGAAAAATAGAAATGTAAAGTTTCGCCTTTTCTCACTAATTTTTTGATAGATAATGCAAAGTCAATAGATTTTTGAACCACCAGACTGATGCTCGAGGAAAGATACACCCGTAGGGTGCCGGTCAAGGATCGTCCGAGTCGCCAAGCAGTCTGACCCTTATTCCTACAGGCTTTGGGTTCCACGATAAATTTGACTTTCCTTTCTTTTTTCTCTCACTCTCTTTCTCCTCGAGTTTTTCTCAAGTGTGAATCGAGATGTTTAAATATTTGAGGAGGATCATAGTGTGGAATTTCTTTCGTACAGGTCGAGTTAAGTCACTCGATTGAACAAGTACCCATATACTAGGTGGAAGGCCAAGAATATAAAGAGCCTGGAGGAACCAAAAGTAGTGAGCGAGCGAAAGAGCGAGTGGAGGAGAAAGAGTTTGAATTTCTTGCACGAGAATATCTCGAAGGAACAAAGTGCAATGACGCGCCTGTCAGAAACGAAATTCCATATGGTCAACTTGGGAGATACATAACAATCTTTCCCTCTTTCTCTGTTGCTCATCGTTTTTTTTATTTCTCTCATTCGAGCCTCCCATTGCACTCGAGTGTCTAAGAGCCTTGAGAGTCCGAATGAATGAATGAATGAACGAGAAGACTGCTGGAGTAAAGAGGAAACACGAGAAATGGAGAGAAGCTGAAGTTAGAAAAAAAAAAGAGGGAAAGAGAGAGGGCATGACTCGTCGAGAAGTTTTCGTCTTGGGTAACTTTGCTGCTGGTGTGGTCATATTTAGAGGTGGTGGATATAATGCCACTGTGGGTGCTGCTGCGTCACCTACCTGCTTTCTCTCTCTCTCTCTCTTCTTCTTCTTCTTTCTCTCTCACCTCGTACATCAGGCATAACACCTACAGTCACACAATTGTAAAGTCTTCTTCACCAACCATCATCGAAATTCAGTGACTCTCGTTTGGATTCAACAATAGGACAATGAATCGAGTGTGATAGAAATGAAGACATCGAAAGAGAGGAAGATATGCTATATATATGTATATATATATATATCGAACACTGATAGAATTACATTCAAAAAATTACGGTCAAAATCATGATTTTGACCGTAATTTTTTGAATTTTTTGAAGAACAATACGAAATTGTTGATATTATTATTGAATTTAATTTTAATTTTAATGAAAATAATTTAAAATGTGTTATTTATTGGGAGAATTACATAGTACCCTTCAATTTTTATGTCTAAAAGTTGAAAAAAAACTTCCCAATTAGAATTACATAGCTGTGAAATGCGAAGGAGACTAAAAATAGACAATTTCCTTGTGCATGCTCCTCAAAACTTTTTATTCGCTTCTTTATTCCTCCTCTATCCTAAAATCTGGAATTCGTAATAAAAAATTCCTCTGATATTTATACCTCGTCACGAATATTCCCGATCGATCAAACACTCGGGAAAGACACCTTCGCAATGAATTAAAAACGAGTGAATGTTGGAAAACATGATCGTCATTAAATTCTTGACGTATCGGAAATGCGCGTGAATTTTCCAACAGTTTTTAAAGCCAATCGGTCAAATACTTTGACAAGTGAACGAGAAGCTAAAACACGATGTTGAAATAAATGTCGCACAAGAAAACGTGAAACGTCACGTCTTTACGTCTCGGGGGCGTATACGAAGAAAACACCCCCTTGCTCTCAAGCGTCGACAGATCTCACCAAACCCATCGCAGGATCATGATTGAATGCTTTACTCGGGCTAAAACGACGTCCCCATCCGGATATCGTATTTTCATTTTTACTCAGAGTTGTCCACGCCTTCCGATGTTCTTCAATGGCAAATGTTTTAGTATGTTTTTCTTTTACTCGCTAAAATTAGGAAGCCACAACTTTAATGAGGTTTGGGTAGTCGACAATTAAATGAAGGGATAATTATCGCGTTGAGGAATCAACGGAATCAAATTTCCAAAAGTTTTGAAGCGTTGCTTTTTTTTATTATTACACGAAACTTCATCGCATTGCTTGATAATTTGTTGAAATGATCTTTCATCATTAATAGACTTTTCAAACTGATTGATATCGTTGAATTATACCAATTTTACACGTTCAAAAATGCTCGTTAATTTTTAAACACGCGTGTATCTTATTTGCGAAAAAATGTTGAAGTTAAACGTTAAGGAGTCTCTAGAAGCTTGAGAGTACGAGAGTGGAACACGCTCGTTTGTCGCGGCCTATTAGTCGCTTCCTCGGTCTCGCGCCTCTCGTCTTCAACCCCTTCGTAATACTTACAACGTTTCGTCCCAACTTTGCGATCAAACGGCTCAACTCCCGCGTTAAGACGAACGACGCCCGGTCTCTCTCTCTCTCTCTCTCTCGTCTCGCTCAATTTATTTTTATTTTTATCATTTTCTTTTTGACTTCTCACTCTCTTTGCCTTCGTCTTCTACTTCTTCTTTGGTCTTTACCAGGAGGTTCACATCAGCATCATGATAATCATCCCCTCTTCAAGTACTCAAGCTCCATTACCGCGACGCTTTGAGCGAGTTCGAGGCTTGTCCCAATGAAATTTTTTTCACTGCTCTATTATTGCTCAACTTTGTTAGAGTTGAAAAAAAATTGTAAAAAAGAAAAAAAATAAGCGAGAGAGGAAAAGGTGTAGTAAGAATTTCTCAATTGCTCTCGATTGCGAGATCTCAAACTTGCCAGAAAAAAATACTCGCGTTTCTATGTTAATTGAGAAAAATGTTAATTTACAAGTTTCGACGAACTTTTGTATTAAAAAAAAATGAATTAAAATTAAGTATGCACTGCTAGTAATGCACGAATTTTAATCAATTTTCTAACAAACAAAATCATCATGTACAATTTCCAATGAATTTTCGTGTAAAAATGAAGAAATAAAAATAAAAGCAGCAACTAGAGTGGTGAACGAGATGAGGAATCCGATGATTCATCTCCGGTGTGTTTCCATTGTGAAATGTTCTGAGCTTCTTAGCTAGCTCGATGTCCGTTGAGATGAGAAGAATTGAATGATTGCCAGGCGATCTTGGGCTCTGACAACGTGTGTGCCTGACCGAGAAGACTCGACACTTTTTTTCATTTCGTTTATTTTTCATCATCTCCCTCCATTTTTATTTTGCCGAGTTGTGACCAGGAATGATCGAGTGGACGTGTGTACGGGTTGAGTTAAATCAGCTCTTAATTGTACCTCATATTCGTCGACAAAAGTTGAATCGAACTTTTTGGACACGCGTACAGGCGGGGATTAAGAATTTGGTCGATGTTCCTGGGGGAGGAGGAATAGGTTTATTAGTTGTGACTGACGTTTCACAAGATCTTACAAATTGGCTGCTCAGATTTTGTACCAAATGAGAGAAATTTACAGTTATGATGACCGAGCTCAACTGACGCACGAATTACTCGAATATATCAGCGTACACTTTTCTCTATATTTTGGTTTAATACACGCGTTTCACTAGATTGGCACCTACGTGTGTAACTCATGTAACACGCTACTGCAGCAGCATATTATTTCAATGAGACAGTTCGCTACTAGCCTAGAGACAAGTTGCATAGCCACGAAACCGTGAATCGAATCAACATCATCGCATGCCAGTATCAACAAGATGTAGTTACAATTCAAATGAGAGAGACACCGAGAGCTCTCTTCTTCCTGTCTCAGGAAAATAGAGACGCAGAGAAAGAAATGACGATCCAACGAGAATGAGAGAAACCAAAAGGGACAGAGCAGGGGAGAAATTCCTGCAGGCTTTCTTGGACAGAATGACGAGAATGACGAATAGGGTCGTACACCTCGCGTTAGTAGAGGATTTCATGCAGCATATCGAGCGTGCTGTCTTTTGGATACTTCTCATCCACGATAATCTCATTAAAATAATGCATTCGTTTAAAACATTACGAAGAAATTCTACTCAATGTTAAATCTATTTCATTATTTCACTCCCTCTTGACCGAATTGACACTTGACCGATTTGGAAAGATAATAAAAAATTGTGCAACAATAAATTTCGAGGAATATTCGTGGCGAGTGTCACTTTTGAGTCTCGACTCTCGTGACGGACTCGCAAATATATTTTGTCAATCGTCATGCGTTGGCTCGTTAGCGTCGAGGTTTCCATCAGAGAGTCACGAAAATTCGTGAAACACGGCGCCTCGACGTCTCTCTCTCGAAATAATTTAGTTCTCCTCGAGCTCTCGACAATAAGCACCATCGCGATGAGCCAAAATTTGCCCAAGCATATATACGACAAAAGTTTGCAAACTCGAAGCTTGAGAAATTGATATTTTAGAACACATTGAAACCCACCAAAAAACACTCGCAAATATCGAGGATAATCCTTTCGTAGAGTCAACATAAAATCACGATCGAAGAATATAAAAGACGAGGTATGGGAAGAAAGAATAACTAAAGATTTCAAATCATATCCAGTGAGAGCGAGTGTAATCACACACGAAAGAGTCAACCGAAGTGGAGAAGAGACAAACGAGACTCTAGTTATACTTGCAGGTGGCTGTACCGCACCAGAAAACATGTATCGGGTGTTCCAAAAGTGAAATTCTAAATGTTCAGAATTGAAAAATAAGTCGTGTATAAATAAATGAAAAGCAAATGAAAAACTTGTAAAATGTTCATTTTTTTTCGAGTCACTAATAGAAATTTATGGAGACATCGATTCTCAAACTGATATGAAGTATTCTTCCTCAACTTTAATTTTGAAAAAATCAATTTTGCATACTGAATTTGAAAAAATTAGAAAATAGTAAAGGGATTTGAATCTTTCCGCGGTTGAATTAGAAAAATCATCATAAATCATTAAATTATATTATAATTTTTAAGTTTATTCGAATCTCCACATTGGTCAAAAGGTGGCAGAAATAATGCGTGAAAAAAAGATAATTAATGATTGAAGAAATGAGTTTGTTATTAATTTTGACGAATTTTTGAAAATTACATTCGAGACACACTGTATATTTAAATACGCGTATACGGTACCAACTTCTGTTGGCTTTCGATCCCCCATCGAAGTTGCGAGCAGCCCCCCCGCGTACCACGGTCGCACACTCTGTTTTCAGAACAAACCAACGGGCTTACACTCATAACAGGAAAAATATTAAATCACCGAGAGAACATGAGCAACAACTACCGAGTCCCTGACCTATCTTTCGCTACACCTCCCATATTTCTCTTACCAAATTTTCGAAATTCCTCGAGCTCCCCGATTCACTCTTCCATAATAAAACTGCAACTTTCCATTCATATTTTCACAGAAAAATGTCCAACATTAATTGAGATTTTTTTTTGCAATTAGTTCTTTTTAATTCTGACAAAAAAATGTTTATTATGGCTGTAAAAATAAATCAATGCACATTTTATTTGATGATAAAACAAACCCGATGAAATTTCACCCGAATGGATTAATATTTGGTAATAATACTTGAATATTTATTTTCTTATGTGTTTATTTTTTAATTTATCGGAATCGTATAAACTGCTTTTCTTGAAACAATATTTCAAAGTCCATTCAATCGTACACTATTTATTTTCTTATATATCAATACTAATAATAATTATTTTGTAAAAAAATCTTGTCTCTCATAACAATTACTATGTACAAATAAATAATTTATGTATATCAAGTTTGTTGTATTGGATACGCAGCGTTTTACTTCGCAAAAAATAAATTCATCTTTGCCAAATATTTTTAACTTCTAATTTTGTAGACATCGATTTTTCAGATTAATTAGGACGATTTTTTTTATTATTCTTTTATTTGTTTAATGTTTAAACAAAAATTAAAATGTCAGGCATAATTTTAGAAAAAATGAGTTATTTCTCGTCTTAAAAATTTACTTCGCAAAAAATAAATTTATCTTTGCCAAATATTTTTAACTTCTAATTTTGTAGACATCGATTTTTCAGATTAATTAGGACAATTTTTTTTTTTTATTATTCTTTTATTTGTTTAATGTTTAAACAAAAATTAAAATGTCAGGCATAATTTTAGAAAAAATGAGTTATTTCTCGTCCTAAAAATTTACTTCTCTCTTGCGAGATGATGAGATTCCGAGTCCCGTCGGACTCGGTCCGATTGACCCATTGTTCGCGTGTTGGAGCACAAGCTCCTGGTACGAGACGCGAGTTTTTACTTTAATTCAATTTTAAGGATATACCTCGAGTACAGTAAAGTCCAAAAAAAAGACAACATTAAAAAGAATTTTATTATCATCTTCTGCCTTGATGAAAATACTTTTTTTATTTAGGGTGCAAATTGACTCCAAATGATTGACTCCAGTAAAAGTAAATAAGTAATTATTTTACTCATTGTTATCAGTAGTATACGAGAAAATTATCAAATCTGACATTAATAAACATCAATGAATAATTAATAAATACATAAATTCATTTATGTCTGACTTAAAAATTTTTATTTTATGCCAAAATAAAGATTTATTATATTTTGCATGTCAGATGTGACAAACAATAAGCGAAAAAACAAACAATAAACAAAAAAACAGTAAACAATAAACAAAAAATCATTAAAGACTACAGATATGGAATTTTTATCGTTTTTTCCAAAGATCGAAAAATAATTAACATCTTTTATTTCTTGGAAAACGTTGTGTAATTAAAAAATCATAAAAATTCAAATTTTACAGCATTTTGGGTACGACTGTAGGGATGGTACATTCTCGAAAGTATGATCGAATCTGTTGCAGGCTAGATTCTCATTATAGTTGGGCATCGAGGCCCACGAGGCCTTTTTTCACATTTGTATCGATGTATAAATGTGTGCATTTTGGTACACCAGCATGACACCACAGGAGGCACATAAGAATACAATGAGTTTGCGTAAACTGCATAACAGAGCTTAAGGCTGGATCCAAGCGTTTAAACAGGCTCGATTTAGCGTGAAATTTTTGTTGGATTTTTCGTGTGTAAGGATCTTTAGTTCTGTGAGGGTGAATTGGATGATGTTCTTTTCCAGCAAGTCGCTCTTTCATTCGCCACGTGAATTCTTCGCGATATTTAGAGCATAATAAAGGGCAGCTTTCAGCTTCCAAACGAGAAACGATTAAAACTTTTCATCGTATTATTATGTTGTATATCATCGGTAGAAACAACAGTATCGCCTTCATTGTGTTTCCGTAACCTTCCATAATGCGCTAGTCGATTTTTTTCTCTTGCCTCTCCCTTAAAAATTACTGGAGCGATCCAGTCGCACGCTTCGGTAAATCGTTGCTGGAGCAAACGAAAAACCCCCGATGAGCGTATATTATTTCTTAATGATAGTGAAAAAGAACCTAAGAAGAATTTTCAATCATTTTTTTTTTTAATTATAAACATTTTTTCATTATGTTTAAACTATTTTTAATGCTCGATATTCATTTCAAAATTATTGCTATTTTTATTGTTTTTTTTACTTCGACTTACAAGATGAAAAATTTTTGAAGATAGATTCTCGTTGACGATCCACGAAAATGTGGATGTACAAGCATTTGTAACATTTATTTATATGAACATAAAGAAATTAACGTATGCATAATGGAGACATACGGTCAAGAGAGTGATGAAGTGTGGAAAAAAGAGAGAGAGAGAGAGAAAAGAAAACAGGGAATAAAAGGGGTGCTCGGACGAGCGTAGCATCACGCGGTGTCGCGGCCGGGTAACATGTACAACAAAGGGTTGGACACCCTAAAATTAGCCCTGAAGCGTATCTCTATGTTCCATCGTCTCTTTTCTCTCTCGTTCTCTCGTAAACTCTATGTTTGTGATAAACTTTATAGATATATATACAAGCTATCATAAAAGTTTCGAGTAAACTGTCGTAAATGAGAAAGATAATAGTATTCTAAACCAAAAAGTCCTTATTCGTTTCGCACTCCGATGTACCGTTTCCAAGATATTTATTAACTAATTACCAATAGTTAGATTACGAAATTCCGAAACGAAAACTCTTTAGAGATTTTTCTCTCCGACGCACCGTTCACGAGATATTAATTGATTAACGATGGCTAAACAAACGCGACGCTTCGACGGAGTGGGGCGTGCTTCCTCCACTCCACGCCGCCTCTGATTGGCCATCGCCAATTAATTAAAATATCTCATGAACGATGCATCGTAGAGAAAAATAGACAAGAACTTTTCTCTTCGGAATTTTATAATCTTCTCATATTTAGAAACATAAATGCAAGAAAACTGTCGAAAATGAGAATGATAATAGTATTCTGAACCAAAAAGTCCTTATTCGTTTCGCACTCCGATGCACCGTTTCCAAGATATTTATTAACTAATTACCAATAGTTAGACTACGAAATTCCGAAACGAAAACTCTTTAGAGATTTTTCTCTCCGATGCACCGTTCACGAGATATTAATTGATTAACGATGGCTAATCAAACGCGACGCTTCGACGGAGTGGGGCGTGCTTCCTCCACTCCACGCCGCCTCTGATTGGCCATCGCCAATTAATTCAAATATCTCATGAACGATGCATCGTAGAGAAAAATAGACAAGAACTTTTCTCTTCGGAATTTTATAATCTTCTCATATTTAGAAACATAAATGCAAAACTTTGGACACTCTGTAGATTTTCACATGGTTTTACAGAGGTTGTTTTTTTCGGTATATTTCGTCGTCGCCCCGAGAGCGTGAAAAAATGCTTACATTATCATGCGTAATTTTGTAAACAGCTCGGCGCACCACCGCCTCTAACAAATCTTTATATCTCATATATATATATATATATACACGGAAATACATGTAAACATTAAAATGTACGGGATGTGGCAGTGACTCCTGGGGTGTGTATTACGTAGTCGAGGGCAAAAAGGAAGAGCTTCTGTGTGGCTCACATTGCGGGTGGCCAAACTTATAACGTGAGATCGTAAAGAAAAAAAATTAAACTAGAAAATGTGGTTATAGCGATAAAAAAAATTGAATCTTTAGTTCAACTCACAAAAGCCTCATTTTTATTCCCTCGAATTTGGTGAACTCCGAACTGTATTTTTTTTTCAATTATAATTGAGAGAAAACAAATGAAAAAAAAAATATTTTTTTTCTTGTTTATTTCCCATTCATTCATGTCTCGATTCGTCGAACAAGAGTTAAATGACAAAAATTATGAATGAAGGAGATTACGAATCGCTTTACACAGCTGTAATCAACGTTCCTCCGGAAACTGCATATTTATTTTTTTCTTTCACGAAGATAATTTGTTAATATTCATATTTACCATGTGTTTGTATGCGCGGTTACATTTACCAACCGGCTAAATTCGAATACAAGTTGACGGATAACACCTTTTATTTTTCACCTTTTATTTTTCAGTCTGGGGATAAAATAACACTACAACCATATTTATTCTTCACTCTCATAGCTACGAAATTGGCGAATTTTTTATTTTTTTTGCCCACAGGTAGTTAAACTAATTGAAGTAACAAACATCGATATTCATTTTTGTTCTCAACGTTGTGATTCAAAATATTTTTTAACTTATCAATACCAGCCCAGATTTATAAAGCTCAGTATATATTTGTCATTTAAAAATTTACCACAAATTACAGAATCGTTTTATATTTATCATTAATTTCAGTAATTCAAATTGATCTCAAAATTTATTCGATTAACTTTCAAAGTTTATTAATTTTTTTTGTTAAGTTTTTCTACATAGTTTTACATTCATCAATCGTTTATCAATCGATTACCAATCAAATTAATCGACTCGAATTAAACTGTTTATGTGTCATTTAATTTTTGTATTTTCGATATTGATGCTCGATACATTGAAAATTGTCTATAAAGATAAATGTATAGTTATCATCACTGCATATGCATCAAGTTCTCGGAATAACGCGCATAATACATTCGACAAATTTTGCCTAAGGGTTGTTTCGCCTACGGGCACTTTTAGCCACGAATTCATTTCCACTTGTGATATTGTTCGCTATGCCAGCATTGTAGATATAGTTATTTATACATATATAAACGTATATTCATTGTACATGTAAAATACATATATTTATACATGTGATATCAATTAAACTCTCGCCTCGTTGAATTCGTGAATCGTCGTGTTCATCAAAGTCAGCTACAAATTGAAGGCCATAATGCCGACGGCGTGTCAGAGTACGACGATTAATACGCGACGAATAAATTGTTTGCCCAAGCCAATTTGGCATTTAATGTTATAATGACGCTTGAATTTTCGGCATAAACCACCGACAGCTTCGACTCTCGTCATCTTCTCACTCATTCTCCCTCTCACTATCTCTCTTTTCGTAATGACCGCTGGGCTAGATTTCGTAGTTTACTTTATTTCGGATTAACATAAGTACAAATTCCGTCACTCCACACTTGACACATGAGCATAGTCGTGTTATTATGCCAACACGTTGTTAACCGAGAGCATGATAAATTTGATGAATTTATTTGACGTGTCATTTAATACTGTAATTCAAGAATTTTCATTTGTTCGAAGCTAACACGACGAAACTTTTTTGAGCTTTTTATTATGAGATTTAGAAGCTTGATCTTATTAGCTGCTATGCTTTTTGATATTTATACATTATTATTTACTGTATTTTATTTTTATAAGAGAGTGACGAGCAAAGATTTGTCGAATCTCTTTTTAATCTATACCTTTTTTTCTTGGGTTGCCACTTCTCTTTTTAACAAATTGACGAATGTTTTTTAGAGTTGTTTTATTTTTATTTTTTTTAATTTATTTAAGTTTAATTTATTATTAATTTATTATCAAGATTTTATTTATTCAAGAGGCTTCAAGTTACTGAAACGGAGCTTGTTGCAAATTATTCCCACGAAACTATCAGATATTAATTTCTCTGCTTCTGATTAAAGACATAATCATTCGGTATGATTTATTGAAATGAAGAAAGACAATCGTACTTTATTAATGGTAATCTCGTTTCAAGTACAACAGTTTTTATAAATTATTGTTGGATGCGGAAATATCGTATATGCGAAATTTCGTTTATACAATTTTTGACTATACGTGAACGAAAAAAAAGATTGTGAAAAAATATATGGCTTCGTCGAAGAATCAGCCCTTCGCGATCGCCACCATCGCTGATTTGAGTCGGTTTCTTTGCTCATCGAATTGCGTCGAATCGAGTAGAACGAGCTCGAGGAATGGAGGTGGTAAATATATAGATTCGTAAAGGGGGATGTGGCCCAGAGAGCGTATGCCGGAGGGCTGCGAAGTACGACGAGAATGAACCTAGAATACGGAGGGGGATGGTCGAGGGAATGGGGGATGGATCTCGACTCCTGGAACTCGAACATTTCCACAGAGAACAGTTTCGCCGTGGGGTTGCTCTGGGAAATCGTACACCTGACATCTTTTACGTTACGGGCTGAGAGCTCTCAGCGTATTGCATGCTGGGAAAAACGACCCTCTCGGAGGAAGAATAGTTATATAGAGAAATAGGTCTTAATTTGAACCATGAGAAGTTCAATTAAACGATTCCTTCCCTTTCTTCCTTTCTTTAAAAACATATTATGAATTCTTGGTCCATTAATGTTGAAGGATATTGTAAAATGGGGGTTTGCAAAAATTCTACAAACAGAGTATAATTTATCTCAGATTCTAAGATAAATGAATCATTTATTTTTACCTGACAGACCAAATTACCACCAACTGGTGAATAGTAAATGAAAAAGGGATGAAATTTTACAGCCACACTAAAAAAAACACAGAATGGAATTTATATTCCGTGCATATGATGGAAAAATCGTTCCTGCACAATTTTTCATTCGTTCGAGATTACTTTTTCTTCATTCTTTTTTTTTTTCATCTTGTCGCGCATATACACATGGAAACACGTGATTTAACCCTTTTGCTTTAAAGAGAAGATGTAACCGGGTGGGGGTAAAATTTTCGAATGACGAAATTTCGAACAGCTAAAATAGCGAATTTTAACATACAGTTATCGATATATATATATATATAATTGTATGTTAAAATTCGCTATTTTAGCTGTTCGAAATTTCGTCATTCGAAAATTTTACCCCCACCCGATGTAACCACGATATTTCCGTGCACCAACGCACTTTCCCACAGCTCCAAAACTCCAGTGGCTTCCGTTTATAGCTTAACATGTACGCAAGAACGACAGAGAGCCTCATTTAAAAAGGGAGAAACCTTGCTTATCACTGGTGAGACTGAGATAAAAGATCCGAGCCACGCGCGTTACTTTCTTGTTTATTTTATCAAGACCCCCGTCGCTATACATCAGGGTGTTAGCTTCTTCGGATCTTCTTCCTTTTTTTCATCTTCTTGTCCCAAATTAATTGGACCGCCATGTATTTAAAAGAAAACCTCCTATTGCATCGCTCCAGGAGAAATATTTTTCTTTCGTACTCGAAGTTCTGACATTTTTCGAAAAATTACGTCATCGAAATGCACTTCGCTCCATTCTTTTCGTACTTTTATTTCTCAGGCAATATAAAAAAAAAAAAAAAATCAACAGCGTACTAAGATAAAGTCAAAAAAATTACTTAAACGTGTAAATTCGAGGTCAAAAAACGAAAGATGTTAAGGAAGTTTTCAGGTCAAAATACATAAACATAAGAGACTTTAAAAAATGCTCAAAACCAAAATATTTTCGTTATTTCGTTCACTTTACGAAAGCAGCTGTGAATTAATTTGTTTTTCGAGCTGAAACTTCAGCCTCCACTTATTGTCATTACAATCGAATCCTTCTTTAAAATGACCCTTGATTTGTCCGTGTTTCTTTCTTTTTTTCAATTGTGTCAAATTTTCAAAGCTGTCGATCGATTTTCTCAAAGTCCCTTTCCACATTTTACCTCATTTTCTGAAAGTTTTTCGAAGAGAATCGTGGCTAATTAAAAGGTGTAAAAAAATAATAATAATATCAAAAAATGTCTAAAAAGTCACCCAAAGTTCAAAAATGTCTAAAAAGTCACCCAAATTCTTGTACAAAGATCAAATAATTCAAAACCCATTATCCATCTTATTCGAGACTTCCGTTCAAATTTTGTGAGTATGTACACAGAGTGCACCTAGCTGGAAACGAGGGAGCAGTGGAATGTTTGCCTTTCGTATTTTGAAAAAGGATCACTCGAGTGTTTGCATTTCATGGCGAGAAAATAAGAAAAAGACCACACAGAAGGGGTGACTTTTGCACCCTCCGTGTAATTCAGTGCAAATACGACACTTTTGGAGTCGAAAAAAATGACTAAACATCCCTTGATTATGTCATTGCCGAATTACGATAAAAAATGGATTATTTTCAAAATTTTATGAAAAGTTGGATTTTTTTTCGTAAATTTTCTTTCCTAAAGTTTTACGCGGTGAATTTTTGAATTTGGAAAAGCCCCACAGCCCTCATTGTACCCGGTACAGCTTATCCGAAGCACGTGTTCTTTGGGACAGATGCATACATCGAAAATCCCGCCCCCAGGCGCGATCGAAAAATCCCTCGAGCTAAAAGTCCGAGAATTAGAGAGCATGGATCGTTGATGTCCAACAATACACTTCTCGGACTCTCTGGCACGTGTTCTCTCATCTTCTCGTAACATTTTATATTAGAATTCAATTGTATGCCTCAATAATTCGATGTTCTAGCCCTCGAGCAATATCTCGTACAATTAGGCATTAAGATACATCGAGATATTTAGGGATGTTTGAAAAACGTAATCTTACAGATCGAATAGACTATTTTTAAGAAATGTTGAGTCTAGAAACATTACAAAAAATGTCGTTTCAACGTCGCAGTGAATTTTCAAAACTATTAACAACAACAAAATAATAAAAATCATTAAAATGACATAATCATATCTTAGGTATTTCCAAATTGTCGTCAAATATTGAATGATCGACTCATAAACATTTAACAACCATTTGTTAACCCTTTTATCATTGAGAAACTTATATTTTGAAAGCTTTTGAAAACGTATTTGTTTCGTTATTAACAAAAGCTGTTCAACCCCTTGGCCAAACGCATCGTTAAACCCTTTCAATTGCAGACGTAGCTGAATTTCCATTTCTCTCTCATAAAAAAAATCGAGCACACATTATCCGTAAGTTTGGTACACGCGATGTCCAAAAAATGCAAAATGTATAGTTAAACAAATCTTCACAAACGTCAATGTTTCGCTGGGAAATATCCGAGGCTGTAAAAATGATAGTGAGTGTTGAGAATCGGAGAGAATAAATAGCAAATGATTTTACGTGTTAAATTATGAGAAATACGACCTTGTGATACTAATGATTTGACGTATCTCTATACGTTGGTCAATCTCGGGAGCCTTCTTCGCGTACTCTTGCTTTGGCAGCTAGATTGGCATATAAACGTCCATAAACTCGACGAGAAGATGCCCCGGAATAAGATTCGTCGAATGTACAGATATATTTGTGAATATAGAAGTAAAACGCAGGAAGTTGGACTGGCAGGGATCGGTAAGAGATGCGAGAAATGTTTAGCTCGATATATTCCACATCTGTCTTGACTCGCGTATATTAAATGTCGGTTTTGCTCTCCCGAGCGTCAGGCATCTTACGTAGATTTTGTAGCATCCACGTAGACACCGAAAAAGAGCAAGAGAGCAAAAGGGGAAACGAATATCAGTGAGTAAGACAGAGTGAAAATAGAAGATTTGTTAGAGACGCAAAGAGAGAAAGATGGAAAATGCGCCTTGCAAGCCGCAAGTATCTCCACGGAAGTATAATCAATTCCCCATCCCGAAATCCCTTTACTCTTCTAGTGTCCGACTTTAGCCTCATCCGCCATTTGAAAACCGCTGTTACGGTATACAAGTTTTGCTCGTAAATCCACCAAAACCGAAGTGATTTAGTTACCATGATGTTTGGATCATCACGCCAAAACTTATCGGCAATATGTGCATGTGTAAAGCACTTTTTCTCCCTCCGTCATTCTTTCTCTCCTTGACTCGTGCCTTCAAAAATTTATCCCATGAGAATAATGGACAAAATATCGACAGATATTTATGGAAATCAAATTCGGGCAAATAATTTGAACAGCTGATTATTAAAACGGTTAAAAGTAATTATTCACTGACGATTCTATAATTTCTATAATTATATACATATTAATAATCAAAATAATTTTCATAAATGACATTCGTAGTCCAAAAATTGTTATTTTACTCTCGGAACCTTTTTACTGTTGTACTATTTTTATTTAACTGTTAAAAAATGATTGATAATAACGAAAGATCGAGAAATCTTTATAGAGACAGAATTTAGGGAAAATCTTACGATGACTGAGTCAAAAAAATGACGAATCATTATTAACTGAAGTATCTTGCTTGATCATCGATCGAATGATTTCCATAAAATGAAATATTTATCAATGGTAATTCATCAAAAAACTAGTGCGGCATAAGTCGAATGGTTATTAGAATATCACACTAAAAGAATTTTACACGAAAAATTATTATTATTTTCATTGTAATGTGGAGCGATATCGATAATTGTGAGAAAATTTACTATGTTTTTCTATCCAAAACATAGTAAATTTTTCTGAAAACTAATAATATGGTTTCACACCACAATGTAAACAGATTCATTTTTCATGTAAAATTCCCCCGTGCAAATATTGTATTGCCTCCAAAATTTATATTTTACTCTCGAAAACTAATGTCTATTAATTTCGTAACAAACTGTAGTAAATTATTATTAATTATGGATTTCTCAATGGATTTGTACGTCGGGAAGACAGCGATGAAAAGTAGGATTCCAGAAACATGTTAAAAAAATGCAGTTATATTCTTTGTATAATATTTTATTCTGGAGCGTTCGCATATTCGCGAAAAATTCTCTATTAATTATAATAATAATAGGTAGTAATGATAATAATGAATTTTTCGCTGCTAGCGAAATGTGCGTATTCATCACTATCGTACATTTACATTTATATACTATATATATACGTATTTATATATATAATATATATATTAATATAGACTATCGACAATACAATCTATTTCTATTATATATAATGTATATATATATATATATATATATATACTCTTTATATATTTAATTTAATAATATACACGCAGAATGGGTATCTAAGAAACTTGACAAAGATTATTTGACGTTATCGGTAAAGAGTCTCCTCGTCGAATTTCTAGTCCCTTAATAATTCGTCTATATTCACATAATATTTTTTTGTTTGTTTTATTTTTCTTTCAAGCGATATTGATAATAATACGCTTTTTTCGTCACGCCTCTATACATGTACCATCGAATAAATTATCTCTCTTATTACGAACGTCCTCGAGTATTGGATATTTTTTTTTGTCGCGAGTGCTCAGGAATGACGTTTTACTTCTTTTTTCTTTTACGTATGTATAATTCTGTATATTAGTATATAAATGCACATTTTTTTTTTTACATCGACACTTCTATCCCGAGTATCACGAGGAATTTATTTTACAACTGTTTCTTTAACGGGAGAAACCAGTTTAGGAGGCCGAAATTTTGGTGTTTTTCGTGAATTTTTTTAACAGGGAAGGAGTAATCAGAATTTGTTTAAACTTAGAGGATATTTTATTCATGTTTTGAAGTACACTTTGTAATTTTTTCAAGTCATTTCCGCCGGAAATAGTGGAGTTAGAGGCTGCTGTCCATGGACGACTTTTTTTCAAATGGTGGGCATTCTAGCTCAAAAAGTTATTTACCAATCCTTCTGAAAATTTGTATGAATATTCTTTATTCGATTACAATCTATATAAACCTAACTCTGGGATGATATTATTATTAAAAATATTTTTTTTAATGCAAAAAAGCGAAAAAACATGGTATAAAAACATGACATTGTGTTCAAACACTTCAAAAACATGCAATTTTCAACTTTTTTGATCACAATTAGGTTCATATTCTTAGGAAATATGTTGTTAACGAAAAAAGAAAATTGTAATGATTACAGATAAAAATTGTGACTTCAGGAATGCCCACCAGCAAAAAACTCGGATGGCGATCGTCCATGGACAGCAGCTTCTAACTCCACTATTTCCGGCGGAAATGACTTGAAAAAATTACAGAGTGTACTTCAAAACACGAATAAAATATCCTCCAAGTTTAAACAAATTCTGATTATTCCTTCCCTGTTAAAAAAATTTACAAAAAACATCAAAATTTCGGCCTCCTAAACTGGTTTCTCCCGTTAAGCCTCTCTCTCTCTCTCTCTCTCTCTCTCTCTCTCTCTCTCTTTCTCTCTCTTTTTTTTCTTCTTCTTCCGGTACAAGTGCAAAAATCGTGTTTTTCAATCGAAGTTGAAAATTTTTATAAGTGACTTTGATTCGTCCTCACCTGCTGAAAAAACTCTTTCCCTCTCACCCTCTCCCGCTTCACACATGTGTACGAGAGCGTAATTGTTTTTTTTTTTCGTTTGCACATACACCGTCCCAGAGCACGAGACGACGGCAGACAATCGGCAAACAAATATATTTGCTCGCGTAAAAATACCAAAGAGGGAAAAAGAAAGCAAATCGTCGGCGAACGTGTTTGCACCATTTTTCCTCCTCGTCGTGATGTTGCAGTTTGCACAGTTGTCTATTACGCGACAGTGACAGAGAGAGATCGAGAGACAAAGAGAGAGAGAGAGTAAGTGAAAAAGAGTATAACGAAGAGCAGATTGCTTCAACGACGTGTCTATTATATAAATTTTGCACTAGTGACGCGAACACTGATACGAAGAAACTAGAGAAAAATAAAAAATTATAAAAAAAAAGAATTGTCCAAGTTGGGTCAGGTCAGTACATAAACGAGATCGCGAAATTTGTACAGATGTCCCCCGTTGATTCTCTTCGCTCCGCGATAAAATTCGATTTCGAGTGTTTGCTGTTTTCTTCGTTTTTTTTTCTTTTGCTCTTCATAACATTTTTTTTATCACCTTTGCTCAAATTACTAATGTTCAGTTTATGATACAACGTATTTATTGTTTTTTTATTTTCATTCTATTTTTACCCTCTTTCAATTCCAATCCTTTGACATTTCCTCCGGTGAAGAGTTCCACTCTTGTTTCACATACACGAGGCAAGGATTCACGTAACTATGCTGCTGCTGCTGCTGTTGCTGCTGCTGCTGCTGCTCAAGCTGCAGATTCTGATGGTGATGGTAATGATTATCATGATTAACAGACGACAAATCAAGATCCCTGCCGAGGGATCTTGAGTTTCTGTATTCTCAGTACTTGTGAAGCGTTATCGGCAAATTTCCGCTGGTGTTTACCGCGTTGCAGTCTTGGTAGTAACGGTGATAAAGCGGTGGCGAAGGTGCCGCACCCGAGGATAAAGGAGTCGATGGACTTGATCTATAAAAAAGTTGGCAAAAAGAGACGCAATATGATTTACCTTGCTTTATTTTTATTCCTCTCGCGGAATCAATTCCCGCAACATACAGAAACACATTTTACTCGCCATTAATCACGAATTCTCGAACAAAGCTTAAGTCATTGAGACAAAATTACTTCTGACGAACGCACACAAATTTTTGCCAAGTGCTGGCTGATATTACTGACAATTTTGCACTGAATACGAATTTACATCATAATCAGGAACTTTGCGATAAAAATGATTGAAAAATTGATCAATTGGATCGTTTTATTAAAGAGCAAAGAAAAATGAATTTAGTTTCAATGATCAGCAATAGGGATAATTTGTAACAATCTTTCCAGACAAAAAAAAACATCATTTTATCCGAAGAAGCCTTTGAACTGATTATTATTTTCTTACCTGTACATTTGACAACTCGGTGATTGCGTATCCTGGTAAATGGCGCCTGGATCAGGACTCGCTGATTCCTGATACCATTGCGTGTGCCCCGCCCCATGATTTCTAACGGTAGCAGCAACGTTGTAGTCACCATGATCCATAATGTATCCGCCAGTGGCAGTAGTTGGACAATAAGCAGGATACATGCTACCAGGCGGCGAGGGATTTAATCTCGAGGATGTGACGTGTCCATAGCCGGTAGAAGCCATCATCGCAGCAGCTGAAACGCTGGTTGTCGTAGTTGTCGAACCACTAACAACGCTACCAACACCCGAACCAGCACCGGTGCCACTACCGCCGCCACTACCTGAATGATCCCTCGTTCCTATCGAGCTCATTGGATCCCTCGAGGCGGAAGTCATCAGAGCGTGTCCATGATTGGAATGTGGTCCATGTGAATGTTGAAGGGTGTGCGGATGATGCGAATGAGGATGTGAATGTTCTCTGTTACTTGATGCCATGAGGGAAGCAGCAGAATTTTCGCGGCTGGTCATCAAAGCGTCGACGCTAAAAGCCGCAGGATCGAGGCCCATTGTTACGTCGTTCATCGTGACATCCTGATGAACACCAGGGTGTCCGGGATGTACTTGATGACCACTGGACTGATGTCCAAGTGAGCTTTGTATCACGGACGAAGCAGTCGTCGTTACAGTCTTGGAATCCGGGATCGTGGAGATTCCATGACCCGAGTATTTTCCAACGTTGTTGCCCATACAGTGCGATTGCTCGGTCATTGGTTCTCTCTTTGGTTGTTTGCAGTCCATGGCACCTAATTTCTTTGCGCTACCAACGTCGGAGCTTTGTATACTTCCTCCCGTGACCATTGGCTTCGTGTCTTCGAGCCTCTTCTCCGTAACGATACCCTGCCGTTTCAGTGCTTCCTCTTTTTCCTTCAATGCATCTTTCTTCTTGAAACGCCGCCTTCTTCTGAGATACGAACCGTTATCGAACATGTTGTAACTGTCGGGATCCAACGACCAATAACTACCTTTTCCTGGCTTTTTATCGTCGCGCGGTACTTTAACGAAACACTCGTTCAGACTAAGATTGTGTCTTATAGAATTCTGCCAGCCTTGCTTGTTTTCACGGTAATACGGAAAACGCTCCATGATGAATTGGTAAATTCCATTTAACGTGATCTTCTTATCCGGCGCGTTTTGTATCGCCATCGCGATCAATGCTATATAAGAATATGGCGGTTTTACCATGTCCTTGCCAGGATGGTGCATGTGCTGTTGGGTTATACCCGCCACCGGGTAACCCGCCGCTGTCGCGTAACCCCCATAACGATATTGCTCGTAATAACCCGGTCCAGCACCGACCCCTGGATAAGAGGGTGTTCCCATGCCCACTGGTACACCCGTCGCATGCCGATAATAGGCATTTTGCTCACCAAAAAGAGTATGCATCTTGACGTGTAAACTCCTCCACGGGAATATCTTTTTAAAAACTTATCGCGAAAATCCTATCGGAGATAAATCACTCGAAACACTTTCCAATGCGAATAACTTGTCGAACGAATATTCCAAAAATCCTCACCTTCTCATCACGTGCTCTAGCAATACACTCGAATTTAATCCGAAAAAAAAAAGAAATCCTCAATCACGACTTATTCGAGAAACAGAAATTGCCCGAATCACTTCACTGTACTTTTCACCACATTAAAAATTTCACGAAACGATAAAACATAGTTTTGTTTTTAACGATAAAAATTGGATGTTCTTCACAATTTTTGAACTGTGGCTAAAGTTCAAAACGGAGCACGTTCGAGAGCTTTTAGTAATTATTGTTGGGCGTTTTGCGGTGGCGTAGAAAAATCGAAAATCGTATACCCGATACCTAAAGAGATTCCAACACGTTCTCTCCCTGTCTCTCTTTCTTTGTTGCACATACACTCTCACTCACTCACTCTCTCTTGCTCTCTCGCTCTCTCTGTGTCTGTATGGGTTCGTATCGTATTATTATACACAACAAGGTGCTCGTTTACTCAGCCCCGAGTAAAAACACACTGGGGCCTCTCGTCCTGCTCGTGGCGGAGTGTCGAGGCTTTCGAAGTCGAAGCTGGTTGCCGGCTGCGCGAGAACCGACCAGTACGACGATTTTCCAGCCACCACCACTACCACCAACCGTTGCACCACCTCCACCGGGCTGATCGAGCGCTCCAAGCATCCTCATGATGTGTCTACGCTGTGTGCCCCCTCTCCCCGCCCCTATCCTCTTTGTCGGGGGAGTTTTGCGTGGGAGAAGGGAACAAGGAAAAATCAGGAAAATCCTCGAGTCCTGCCCGGAATAGAAACTCCAAGGGAAGACCGATTGGTTGGAAATCCCCTCGAAGCCACGCCTTCCGTGCTCCCTCGAACCAACCAGGAAGCTCCAAGCCAATGTAGGGATTACCCATTTTCGTTTGGCCCACGCCCATTCAACTTTGAGCACCTCGAGCCTCTTTCACGTAGATCATTTTTAACTGACGTCGCTTCGAGACTATCAAGTCTACCTTGACAGTCGAGTTACGCCCACGGCACTGTTCTTTTTCTCTCTTTCTCTCTCTCTCTCTCTCTCTCTCTTATCCTCAACACACTCCCTCTCTCTTCTCTCTAACGCAGTCCGAAATTTCATCCCAGTGACGAGAAACAGAGAGTTCAAAAACCGTGGCGTAAAAGCGAGATAAAGAGGATCGATTTAGGATTGGAAAATTCGCGGAAAGGTAGCTGATTTTTTTTTTTTTATTCGCACTCTCCGATATCCGGGAAAATGCTCATGCATTTTGCACAAAAATCCCCTGACTTGAAATATTACGAGCCTCCCTTATCCTCCTTCTGTACCTTCCGGAAAGTGACGAGGGCCAAGGGAACTTCTCTAACGAAGGGAGCGAGACTGAATGAAGATCGTATACTCGACACTAGAGTTGGGAAAAGCTCGAGGGCACGTTGGAGTACTTTATACCATGGTATATACTTATCGTTTGAGGGAATAAAGGAACGATAGATGGAAAAAGAGGGTGTGATATGGGTTTTTTGTACTCGAGGGATTCAATTTGGCGACTGTTTTTCCAAGGGTTCGACTCCCCGCCTTGCAAAAACACTTGAGGGGCATCTCTCTCTCTCTCTCTCTCTCTCTCTCTCTCTCTCTCTCTCTCTCTCTCTCTCTCTGTCTGTCTTTCATCCTCTTTCTTTGCCACCATCTTGCCAAGTGGATGGATGTAGAAAGATGCTACGAATTTTCCCTACGAAATTCGTCCTTCTTTCTCCCATCCACCTCATCACACTTTATGTATATATTTATAAATATATATATATATATATATATATCTAGCGAATCCCTCCAAATACTTTGGATCCTCCAAGTACCATTCATGATAGTATACATCTTATTATCCAAAACTTCATCTAAGCTCAACATCCCTGACCCTCGTCTTCTCCTCCTTCTCCTCCTCTTCGTCGCTTTTGATGAACAAGTGATGCGAGTCTCAGTCATCGGTCCGCGACCAGAGTACACACTAAGATGCCAAGAGAAACGTTTACCTTGGAGATCCCCGAGAGACAGACACCTAAACATCATCATTGCAAAGGACACAAGGCAAGTGTCCTCAACTTCCCATATTATTCATGATGTCATCCAATCTTCAACTATTCCATCTCACAACCTTGGATTACGTGATTTATAACCCATCTCATATCGACCTTGAACCTGTTTTCGATAGATGGTTAATTTTATTTCGTTATTAAGAGAATTAAAAAAATCAAGTAGTAGATAAATCAATAAATTAATAACTTATTTCCACTCGTTTAAATGGAAGCAAAATTAATGGATGGTTGGATTAAATAAATAAATTTGCAACTCTGCATGCTTTTAAGTTTTTTCATATGTTTTTTTGGAAAAATCTTACAGGGGCATCAAAGATTTATTTTCATTCAACAAATGATTAATTGAATTGACGAATTATTAATTATTCAAGCTTTTTTAATTAATTACTTTCAAATGTTTATGCTTCCTGCATTTATCGTCCTTGTTTTTATTTGCATTGCTACCATATGAAGTGCCTTTTAGTATTTGAAATAAAGAAGAGGTTTCCTGAACAGCTAAAT